>CAUYON010028571.1:0-14410 GCA_963573935.1 Arctocebus calabarensis
AGCTACAACTTTTTTTTTCTTTTTTGCAATTACAGAGTGTTATTTGGTTAACAGAACAATTATTTCGTATTAACTGCATCAGACAACTAAAGATGAAAAAACTACCATCCCCATATATAACTAATTTGTGCTATGCATCAACAAGAACCTGCTTTAAATTTTCATGCCAATTTACAACCCCCATACCGTACCAGGCAAGGTTAGTGGCTATGGAAAATACCACCAGGACAGGACCATCTAAAGACACCTTCAGTAGTGTATTCACTATACAACAAAGGCACAGTGCAGTTTAAAAACAAACCTTACACAGCCTTACGTTTCAATGTTTTTCTTTGAAAGGAATGAGTTGTGTAGAACCAACTTATTCATCATTGTCATCTTCATCATCTTCATCTTCCTCCTCTTCCTTCTTTTTCTTGCTTTTTCCAGCCCTGACAACTCCCTTTTTCACTGTATCAGGCTTTCCTTTAGCTCGGTCTGCAGCAATATCCATTCCGTACTTTTCCTCCAGTTCTGCAGCCTTCTTTTCATCAGGTTGCTTGTCATCCGCAGCAGTGTTACTCCACATCTCTCCCAGCTTCTTTGCAGCATCACCAACAGATAGGCGAGGATGTTCTCCTCTGATTTGGGGATGATACCCAGAATGGAACAAGAAAAAGGCCAGAGGAGGCCTCTTGGGTGCACTGGGATCCTTGAACTTTTTTGTTCCCCTTTAGGAGGGATATAAGTTTTCATTTCTCTTTCATGACGAGCCTTGTCTGCCTTTGCCGTATCTTCATATTTTCCTTTCTCTTTAGCAGACATGGTCTTTCTCCTCTCTGAGTGCTTCTTAGAAAACTCTGAGAAGTTGACTGAAGCATCTGGGTGCTGCTGCTTATGCTCTTCCCGACTAGTTTGCACAAAGAATGTGTGTGATGACATTTTGCCTCTTGGCGTCTTAGGGTCTCCTTTGCACATGTTTAGTTTTCCCTCAGCAAGGCAGAGTGGCCCAGTGCCTGTCCAGCTCTCACTTGCCCCAGTGTTGTCTCTGTGGAGCTCAGTGTACTGCCATGGCTCCATAAAGAGAATAATTTTTTTAAATACCTATGGAAACTTATAAGAAACATGTTATTAGGTACCAAAATAATCAAGTAAAAGAGGTGACCTTTGGGGAAGAAGAAATGGGGAAACTGGTGAGATATTCAGAACTATTGTTCTTAGAATGCATAGAATTCATTTATTCTTCAAATTATATGCATGTATAACTTTGATAAGTACTTTTTTAAAAAACCCACCACAGCAACAATAAAATAAGGCTTGTCAGTGGTAATTAAGTTTCAGGGACATAGGCTGGTGTGTTGAA
Organism: Arctocebus calabarensis; assembly: GCA_963573935.1. NCBI lineage: Eukaryota > Metazoa > Chordata > Mammalia > Primates > Lorisidae > Arctocebus > Arctocebus calabarensis. Next base: position 1,343 of record CAUYON010028571.1, read on the forward strand.
AGTAGTGCTGAGCTGCAATTCGGGTGGTACAAGCTTTAAAATTTAGTTCTGCTACTTACTAACCACCCAATAAGCCAAGCAACTCTGACAGATTCTTTCACATTTACGAACCTCAACTGAAAAAATTGAGATAATCACACTACTCTACTCTAAGCAGCTCAAAGGGATCCTGGAAGGGTCAGAAGAAGTGACGTATGGTATGAGGAGGTACTTCAGAACATGTGGGAGGTAGCATTTAAACTCATTCAGAATGTACCTTGTCTGCGTCTTCCTTAGTGTATACTGATGTATTCTAGAAAGGAGGGGGGGCCATCCATCCATTAGGACAAGCCTGGCTAAGTCATCACTCCGTAGGAAGCTCCAGAAGACATGACTTGAATGATGATTGACTGTGCCTGATTTATTAGTTCGTGTGTCCTCTGCAGCCCATTTGTCCACAGCACTGGTTTACTGAGTCTGAACTCTGGTACGAGACTGGATACATTAGCCAGAGTCCTGACCATGTTGCCATGGTGTTAAAAATATTTAGTTTTGCAAGCAAAGTTTTAGAATAATAAAAAAAAAAAAACCTTTGATATGATTTATTTTCGTAAAATGATTTCAACAAAACAGACCTAAGCAAGGAACTGGGATATGTATTTCAGAAAGGCAGTGCGTGTAAAACGTTGATCGGTGGGGTGACTTTTGATGCAAAGCATCCAATTAAGTGCGGCATGGTGGCTAAAGGTCATACATTTCCCAAATGGAATGCTTCAAAGACGGGTTGTATGGAAAGGAAGGAGGATTCGAAAACTGAAACTTGATTCATCCGTTTAATTAATGGAAGAAATTTGTGTTTCCCTTTGAAACCGTGATTGTGACATCTCTAGGTGGGAAGGATGAGTTATGCTGTCCTTGTTTCCTGGTTCGCACCCTCTATGCCTACCCTCTATTTATAAACCAACATGATTAATAGAATTTAGTTGGTTGGGTTTTTTCTTTAACAAGAAACATAGACTATTGAAATACAAGCCACTCTCATAGAAAAGTCTGAGTCAGAAGTTCTGAATTCAGATTCTTGCTTCACAAGCTGGTAACCCATGGCAAATCATTTCGTCCCCACATCTCAGTATCCTTATATATTAATGATGGTATCACAACCTGCTCCACTGATTGTTTGAGAGGAAATCCTCTCAAACTGTGACTGGGGTCACACAAAGCAATTCTTTTGTGTGGCATAAGCAAAACAATTTCTGTGCCCTCGTCTTGAGCATCCAGTTCATTGCAAGGCCTTCTGACCCTACCTTCAAAACACCAATTTTGGAATCAATTCTGTAATCATTGCTCTTCATCTCCACGTTGTACTTCAGGTCCAAGCCACCACCATAACAACAGACTCCCAACACGTTTCCCTGCTTCCACTCTAGCCCTTTCCTTAATCCAGTGTCCACTTGCCACAGAGCTCCCAGCACTTCATTGATCCATTTTCCTCCTCCTTGGTGTCAAGTCCAACCTCATATTCATCCCTTACCATCTTTGCAGGATTTTGCCCACTCCTTCTTTTCCAGTCTCATCTCATGCCACCCACCCCTTCCTGCCCACTAAACTCCAGCCACACAGGAGTTGCTTTGTGTGTCAACCCAACCAGCTTGTTTCTGCATTTTAGGGCCCTCTGTCTAGAATGCCCTTCTCCCAGACATCTCCACACCTTGAGTCTTCCCTGTCCACCCCATCAGCAGCGACCACTTAAATAGGCCCTCTTTCTGGCAGCTTCTGTCTTGATACTATTAGTATTTTCTCCTTGTTTGTAATGTTCTCTCTTCCTCCACTAACGCCGTGAAGGGCAGATATCTAATAAGAGATTTCTGGTGTTTACATCTACTGTGACAGTTGGGGCTTGCCACATACTTGCCTCAGTGGGTGAGTGAGTGAATGAATAAACAAATGAATAAAGGGTAATAATGACTGAGCTTCAGATAATTGTTGACTTTGCTATTGGAGAGAAAGTAGATTACTTCCTTATGGCCAGAGATGTCAGGGAGCATCAGTGGGTAGAAGTGTCAGAGAGATTTGAAATCTGTCTGAAGAGGAAATGATGGTCTGGAGCAGCAGCGGACCTCTTGCCATGGCTTGCTAAAAGACTATCTTACAGCTGATGGGTAAATGAAGCACCATTAGAAGGGTAGTTGGCTAGGTTTTGAAAAAAACATTCCAATGGTTGAGCTTCTAAGTTGATAATCTTTACTGTGCCATTTCAGAGGATTCTACACTTCTCCTTATTCAGTAAGGGTTATTGGAGTTCTGCTAATTACAACATCTAAAAATCTCAAGAATTCTGACCATTTACTGGGTATAAAGTCAACTGTAAACTTACACTAGGCTTGCCTCTCAGGTGTTCTCTTCTTAAATGATTCTGAAGGATCTAATGTTGAATTAATCCGTGCCTCAAAAATCCTCACATTGATAACCATCTATCTTTATAGAGCAGAGCTCTTATCTAGTGTTGTGGATTGAGGGAAAATAATTGTCCAAACTCAGGAATCATGGAAAATGATATTTATATCCCTTGAAAGCTTAGTTTAAAACAAGTTAAATATTGCATCATTTGTTTGTCTTTTGATGCAAGATGAGGACTTCACTTGAAGGAGGAATCTGTTGAATAGAGGCTTGTAGGTCTTTTCTACATACTCCACATACCTCCATAGATCATCTAATTTGTTCTTTTAAAATTGTGTTGGCCACCCCTTTTTAAAATAAACTTTTATTTTTATCTTGGAATAATTTTACATTTACAGGAAAGTTGCAAAGGTAGCATGACGTTCTTATATATCCCTTGCCTAGATTCTCCATTGTTAACATCTTATATTGCTGTGATGTATTTGTCAAAATTAAGAAACTAGCACTGATACATTTTTATTAACTAAACTTTAGTTTTTATGTGGATTGCACCAGATTTTCCACTCTTGTCTTCTTTCTGTCCCAGGATCTAATCTTGAGTACCGCATCGCCTTTAATTTCTGCTTTTCAGTTTCCACTGGTCTCCTGTGCCTACGTTTAACAGCAGTTTTTTTAGCTTTAAATTTATAGAAATAATACTTTCTCAGAGTCATATACCTACAGTCTATCCTCAAGTAATTAAATAATTGCAATAAAGAGAACAGCTGGCATAAACATGGAAAGATCAATAACCTTCTTGGGAACTGGTAGCCCTGGTTCAGGGCTCTGCTGTGCCTCTTTATAACCCAACCTCCTGATAGGCCCTCTGTCTCCCAGTTAAAAATGAAGGGGTCCCTGGGCAGCACCTGTGGCTCAAAGGAATAGGGCGTTGGCTCCATATACGATAGGTGGCAAGTTCAAACTTGGCCCTGGCCAGAAAGTGCAAAAAAAAAAAAATGAAGGGTTCCTAGTGCTGGAATTTGTTGATTTGGTTTTTTTGGGGTTTTTTTTTTTTTTTTTTAGCTTGCATTTTATTTGTTCCTTACAGTTGCCAAAGAGCTTTGTTAGGTATTCAACATTTTTTTTCTAGAACTTCCCTGTAGATGTTGAGGGAGGTAGCAGGATAGCCCTGGGCCAGGTAGATCCTGACTCAGCCACTTCCTGAGACTATGGCTTTGCTTGTCTTCATCTGAGAATGGGGACAATAGCACTCCCAAACCCACAGGGTTCTTGTGAGGGTGCTTTGGATCACACCAGATTTTCCACTCCCATCTTCTCTCTGTCCCAGGTCTACTCTTGAGAACTGCATTGCCTTTAACTGCCACATTTTTCCAGTTTCCACTGGTCTCCTAGTGGACAGCACATGAAGTAGGCTGAGATCTAAGACAGTCTGGGTGTTCTAAGGGCCATTTGCTCTTGATCGTACAGGATGAGAACTTGGTATAGCTCTCAAGGAATTACTGGATACAGAGATAAATGGCCATGTGTCTAAGTCACAGTGGTTCACCAGGCACCACTGGACTAGTAACCTCCCCTCTGCCATAACACAAAGAAAGAAGAAGAGCCCAAGGAAAAGCTACAGTGGCTGATGTACCAACACTGCCAAGTCGACTGTGTTTTTTGACTTTTTCTAGACCCTTCTGATATTATTTAAAAATATCAAGTTGAGTATGAGAAAAAAATCTGTAAAACACAAGACAGACCTTGTTTGACCTTTTCAATCAGTTCATTGGCTCAGCAAATATTTGTCCTTAGCCCTGAGTTAACTACTATTTTAATAATTTTAAATAAGCTCACTGAAATATCAACTCATTTGTAAACACATTTTAAGAGCAAATATTACCCCCTTTGGCTAAGGGAGAAATTTATTTCTACTGACTTTTCTGATTCCTGCTTCTGGAACAGGAATCTGACTGTCCCTAAGAACAGTGATTAAACCTGTCAGTTTGATAGGAGTGGAAAGGTACACAGAGTATTCCCTCCAGCTATTCTGCAGATTCACAAGAACATTTGCAAAGCCCTTTCTGGTTGTGACCCTGTAAAGAGAATCCGCACATATTTGCTACCTCCAATTTCAAGGCACTATATAACTTGGAATTATGAACAAAAAGATTAATAATAAAATTTATCTAAAATTTATGTAAAACTATATACAAATACCTATTTTTTTACTGAGACCATAACTCCCTCAAACCTCCCATCCCCAAATCGAGTGCTTGAAACCTGAGTTTTGAGATTGATGTGTGCATCGAATGTATGCTTTTTCTTTGAGGTTAATATAAAATGAATCACATTCATCAATGAGATATGCTAGAAATAAAAAAGGCGGTTAATCTATTGGGGATAATTAATCAATCAAGTATTTTGCTCAGTCACTTCACAAGTACCCGACTCATCCTGAAGATAGACAAATTCCCCAGGCCAGGAGGAGATAGTTTGAATGGGCCTCTCTTGCCTTTAGATTTTGTCCCCTCATTTTATTAACATCAGGGCTAAAGATGTTAGAGAGCCTAAGAGGCACTTCGGGGTCTGTGGTTCCTCACCTCTCTCGGGGGCGGGGGGGTTGCTATTTATTTGTCGTCATTCCAGCTGTCTTGCTCTTCTCAACATCCGCCCTGCCCAGTAGGTATCTCACAGTTACCCATCTTTCCTGACCCATTTGCACGAGCTCCCATGGCATGTAGCCATGTAATGGCCTCCGGTTAGAGACTTCAGCAACTCATCTTCTCTGACCTGGAATACAGACTGCCAGGGGCTGCTGGGCCAATAACTCTGCCTGTGCCATAACTCAAGAGAGGGGTAGGATCAATGACAGGTTTACAGGAGATCACAGCTTTAAATAGCTGAGGTCAGTGTCTGGAGGCTTCCCGTTAATAGCACTCACGGCGTCCAGCAAGTGAGACTATTAGCCACTTTGTTACCCACTCTAAACTATTTCTGATCTTCAGCTTTTATTTTCAGACACATCCTAAGAACTCCCTCTTCCCCCCAAAATTGACAATGCAGCCCTCTTTATGTGAAGCCTTGTTTATAGGCTACAATTCTCCCGACAGATTTACAAGTGTCTGTGGGGTTTTAAAAGACGATTGCTTAACAGGCATTAAGTGAGACACATAGGACTGTGTAAATATTTTAGCTGGAATAGGGGATTTTTTAAAAAATGCCTGCGCCAAATATTGCATTAAATCTGAAGACAGTGGCAAACTGATGAGCCGGAGCTGCCAGCTTCGTGCTCTGCCAATGATTCTCGTAGCCAAAGTCCAAACACCAGAATTCATCCAGCAGATTAGGTTGTATGTCTTTAAAATAACTTTCCATCCTTTTCTTTCCTCTCCTGTGCCTTTCCATCTTTTTCTCCTTTATTTCCTCATGGCTCATTTAGATGTAAACACTTTCCAGGGTAGAGAATTATAGTTACTGTGACTAACCAGTAACGCTGAAATGGGAATATGGGCTCTGAGGTCAGAGAAAGCATGGAAGGCTTGCAGCTGCTGGTTGAGCAGTTTGGATACAGGTCGCCTTTTGCTAATAGGCTCTTCCCTCTGTAGCCAGCTGTTGCACTGTTGGAAAGGAAACAGTCCTAAAATCAGCATTGCCTCCTCTTCCTGATTTCCTTGAATCATAAAGAGGCAGGCATGTTGCCTCCATGATTTGTATGTGTGAGATAACCCATCACTTAATTTAGTAAAAAATGCCACAATATAAGCATGTTGGCCCCCAATGAAGTATTTACTATTTAAATGTTCCTATAGGAAAACCATTTTCCTGATTTGAACAATGGGAACATGTGTTACTTTATCACCAGCATAATTGCTGTGGGAGTGAGGCGTCCTACCTGACAGGGCTTTGCTCCGCCTTTGTTGATTTCCATCCTTGCAAGTCTTTCCAAGTGAGGGCATGTCCTCACTTGGCCCTGTCACTTCTGCTCAACCTTGTAATTTTTGCCCACCGATTCGAACTGGTGACATGTGGGTCCTTCTCAAAGTAGTATTCAATGGGTTGGCCCCAAATGCTGACTGTGTGTTCTTCTTAAATGGCTTGCGTTGTTATCACGTGTCCAGATCATTATCTGATGTTGCTGATCAGCAGGCGTGAGCACCTTAAAATTATGCATGCTTCTAGAATATATATTTCAAAGATCTGAATGTTTGATGTAAATTTGCTTGTAGACATCCCCCAAATTCACATGGCTTTGCTGGTATTGACAATAGCATAATTTACATTTAAATTCAACATATTTGGGTCTTTCAAAATATATTTTGAAAAAGCTTTTTTCATGGACAGCCTTCAAACCTAGTCTTATGCTGTGGTTCATCCAGATTACTTTGTATCAACTATTTTATATCACCAGTTGTCAGATCTGTGTTTGAGTAAATCACCTTAATGGGGGCACAGTCATCTCTCTGTTCTCCCTTCTTAAGAGTTTTGCAATTCAAATACAACGACCAGAGTCCTTATGGTACAGGGGCAGGTAAAGTTCCACCTTATATGGAGCCAGCCACATCTACAAAGTGGTACAGAAGATAGGTTTATTTCAAAATCTCTCCCCAACATCTGTCCCATTGCAGCACAACTCTTTTTGTACCAAAAACAGTGTGGCCACGTGTTTTGAGAACTCTAAGAAGGTTTTTCCCTTTTTACCTATAATTTCAGTTCTTCTGTTTACCCTTAAGAAGTACTTCTAAACTTAGAATTAAGCGTATATGGCCACAGATGCGGCTCAGTGCCTGATTTACTATGGAAATAAGGTAGAAAGGACTTTGCTATCCAACTACAGGAGAATGAAGTGAACTATAGTATACTATATATCCACTTCGTTAAATTAGATGTGGCTGTTTAACGTGGTTTTGGATTTTGTGAAATAAGAAAGAGAACGTGATATGTTAATTGAAGGAATCAAAGTACAGAAAGTTCTTTATCAAATATAAGTGTATAAAAGTGACTTATAAAGGCAACCCCTATAAAATTATGTAGGGGGAAGGATATAGTGCAAAGCCTGTAAAAGCAGGTGCCAAAGTGTGATATGGTGGCTGTGTTCTGGTCAGCACCATGATTGATTTTCTTTCCCTGCTATTTTTAAAATATTTTACAAGCTTCTTTGTGTTTGTATACTACCTTTATAATACTTTATAGCCCCAAGGTATGTTTCCTGCCCCTTCAGATGCTCAGGAACTCCATGCTTGGGGCTGCCTACCGGGGCCCCTGTTATGCAGCCTACATAGACATCAGAACCTTGCTGTGAATATGCTTTTTTCTTCCATTAGGACACAACTTTCCCATCTATTGCTTGAAATCTCTTACCTTTCTAAACCAATCTTAGAAACAAGTGGATACGAAAGTGTCGATGAATTCTCCTTGGCAATGTTTTATTTTGCAACTAGTACAGAGGGTGCCACAAATATATATACACGTATTAACAAAGGAAAAAATGGATTCAAATTGTAGTATTGAATAACGCTTGTTATCTTATATATTGTATCTTGTGTCTCCTGTAATTGCAGAAGTCAAACGTGACTTGAGTATTATAATTTTAATGCAAGTTTTCCTTTCTTAAAATGCAGATACATTTTTTTGGCGTCTTGTATATATACGTATTTCTAATGAGATCTTCAGGAGTTACCATCTCTGGTTCAAAGCAAGGCGATGGTGATTTTGGTGGGGACCAGTGGGAGGGATGTTTCTGAATAAACGGTTGAATCGCTTAACACCCTATAAATCAAATCATGCTCAATCCATCTATATTTAGGCCTAGTCATGGGTAGGTGATTAATGAATATTTTTCATGCTAATGTCTCACAGACCAAGGCTGCATCCATAACCACATAATCATCACAGTGGAAATTCTGACTCAGCCATGACGTTTGGTAGGACGGACCTTTGAACAGTGCTTTAGACAATTCCCTGCAAAGCCTGTGTTCAGTGGCCCAGCTTTGCAAGTCTTTCCAAAAGTCCTAAAGCATGCTGGCATGTCCTCACTTGGCCCTGTCACTTCTGCTTAAAATTTTTCATGGAGAATACACCCCTCCCGATCATGGGACATTAAGGTAAATTTGATCTTCGGCAGTCTCCCTCAGGGGAGTGAATCAGAATCATGGGATTCCCCTGGGCTCAAGCTTCCTGGTGGGTTTATTTTTACACAGTTCCTCTAAGGACAGAGACACCCACTCTCAAGAAGGCTATGCCTTTTCTGCAGTTGATCAGAGTAGCCCTAGCAAATGTCTTCTTGCGTAGAAAGATTTTTGTGAGATGAGGGCTTTGGGAGTTTTCATAAAGGATTAAGAAAAGAATCTTTCCAAAAAGTCCTCCTACCATCAAAGGAAACTGCATCTGAAACATCCTAGGCAGATAAGAGCAGAAATTTTGAAGTCACCAAGAAAACAACCCTCCCATGGCCTTATTTGCTCTTTAGCACTCAACAGGGAGAACTGGAGTAACCTTTTAGGCTGAACTCAAATCTCTTTAGCTTGTCTTCTTAAGCCAGTGGCTAAACAAGTCTTTCTCCACTTGCCCCTCTCCAAGCTGGCTTCTTCCTTGTTCCCCCTTGCTCCCTTGGCACTGGTTTTCGGATCGCCAATGACCTCTGTGTTGCTAGAATTGGTGGACCTGTTTTTGTCCTTGTCTGACTTGACCCTCCAACAGTGCTCTGCAGAGCTACCTGCAGTTTCTTTCCTCCTTTCAATACTGTTTTCCTCTGTGGTCGTGTGACCGCACACTTGTACTTTTCCACTATCAGCTTGTTCTCCATCCATTGCGGCCTCTCCCTCACTGCTTGCCTGTCCCAGCACTTGTCCTGCGGCCCCTTCTCCTCTTTAACTCCATTCTCTCCCTGGCCAGTCATCATTTGCCATGGCTTTAAACACCCCTTTTATGTTGATGACTCCTCAATGTATATATCTGCCCCTGAACTGCAGACTTGCATGTACAACGTGAGTGTCTAACATCTCAAACTTAACATGTCTGAAATAATACCTCTGATTTTCCCACTTGGGCACAGATCCCTCCCTTAATTCTTATTAGATCTCTTGTCAAACATCTACACAGTGAAACTTTTCCTGAAACTTTAAGTCAAATGGCAAGCCCCACCCCCCCTCCCCCCGGCTCAGCGCCTGTGGCTCAGCGGTCTAAGGCGCCAGCCACGTACACCTAAGCTGGCGGGTTCGAATCCAGCCCGGCCCACCAAACAACAATGATGGCTGCAACCAAAAGAAAATGGCCAGGTATTGTGGCGGGCGCCTATAGTCCCAGCTACTTGGGAGGCAGAGGCAGGAGACTCACTTGAGCCCAGGAATTAGAGGTTGCTGTGAGCCGTGATGCCACGGCACTCTATCCAGGGTGATAGCTTGAGGCTCTGTCTCAAAAAAAAAAAATTGCAAACTCTCTGCATCTGTGGCACTTTCCAGCATGGGGCTGGTCTGTTGCCTTCTCACTGGTCGCCCCAGTGACTACCCTGGGAGACCTCTGCGGCCAGGCAGGTTTTCTCCCTATGGACACTCTTTTGTTTAAACCAAAATCTAGACACAGAACTGTACAGCTTCAAGGAGGAGAAAAGGTGCTTGAGCACCAAACATACTTAACATTGCAGAGGAACCGTGCATTCTCACAATGTTTCACTCATATTTCCTTTTTCTTAAGCAACTCTTTCCTTACTCACTCCTCCTTGACTTTTGCAACTCAACTCATAAGTTATCTCTCCTAGAGAACCCTCCCTGGCCACACACCCGAGCCCAATGTGAACTGGAAGGTCCTACCTGATGTTCCACGAGCCATGCTGTATTACAGCTTGTTCGTTTTCCATTTTCTCACTCTTACTAGATGATGCACGTTTTCAGAGTAAAGATAACTAATAGGTCTTGCCAAATCTTTTTCCCCAACATTCAGCACAGTGGCATATAGAATATGGCCAATTAAGTATTTTGTAGTCCAATGCTCTACCGCTGGGCTATACCCCTCAATAAGTATTTTGAAGTATGAGTTATTTGTATAATGCACATACACTCACAGTAGGACTAGGAACCACCTTGTTTTCTGTGACCTAAGAATAATTACTCTGAATTCCTAGCTCCATAAAACCACTCTGTTCATAAGACTCGAAAGCAAGAATATTAGAGGGGTGTGTGCCCCTGCTTCCTTGTACGCTAGTCATGCACTAGATGAAAACTCAACCTCATTTTGAGTTCACAGCCCATGCTCACAGCAAGCAGTGTGAGTTCAGAAGTCTCCGATGAAGCTGTAGGGGAGGCCCCAGAGACTAGCCTTCTCCAGCTCAATTGTCCCCCTCTTTTCCTACCCTTCTGTCTCTCTGCATCTATCTTCCCTTCTTAAAGAGTTGCAAACTCTTTTTCCTTTGTGATGAAAGACAGCACTCGCTTTCCCTAAAACTAGGATATTCAATAATACCTATCTACCCAGGCTCTTCTCTGGAGATGGTGGAGAGCTTAGGTCCAAGAATTTATCTCTAAAGATTATAGGCCACCTTGAGGGACTGGGGACAATCTCAAAGGATAATGGAGGCCACTGGTGGGTTTAAGCAGGGACTGGCCTAGTTAGATTTTATCAAGATCACTTTGACTCCAGTGTGGAGAAATAGTCAGGAGGAGGCAAGGGTGACTGTGGGAAGAACAGTTAGGAAGGTGCTATTGCAGTATTGCAGTCTGCCAGGGAACAATGAAGGCAACAGCTCCTTCAAAGCTGAAATCGTGATCTAGACCCGTAAACTTAGGAGTCACATCCTAGAGATGGCCCCTGCAGTGTTTTACCTGGCTGGCACTGTCTAGAGAGAGCATATCATGGTAGGAGAAAAAACCTTATTTCTGTACCTTCTTTTCTTAAACCTAAAGAACTTTAATGACTCAGTGTAGGAGGATGAGGCAGCACCAGAGACAGAGCAGTTAGGCAGGAGGATAGCCCAGAATGGAAGTCACAGAAGCTAAGGAACAAAGTCTGCCAAGAAAAGAAGTAGTTAACAGATAGAATCCTGCTGGGCAGTCAGTTAAGAGGAAATATAAAAAAGGGACACTGACCACAGGATGGCTTAATTAGTGACTTTAGTTTAGAGTGCTTTTTCAGTGTCCTAATAAGGGTGACATCAATTTTAATGGTGATGGAGTAAGGAGTAGAAAAAAGTAAGTCCTGGCAATTTTTCAGAGAAAGTCTGGCTGTGAAAAGGATTAGCCTATTTATAACATAAGGATTTGTTTATTAAACACACAAATTTTAGGAATGTCAATTATTCAAAGAGTTTGTGAGGTTGTTGTTATTATTTAGCCAATCTTGGTTGGAAACTAAAAAAAAAACAAAATAGTGCTCTCTTTGGCAGCACAAATACTAAAATTGGAGTGATGCAGAAGCATTCCATGTTTTTCAGTTTCCTGGTGAGGGGCAGACTGAAAGCCCTGATTTTAGCATCACAGAGTGTATCGTATCTTGTAACGAAACCTTTTTTACCACTTAATATCTTGATATGAAAAATAATTTTAACATCACACAATAATTTAGAATAATTCAAATTATTATAACCATTACTATTTCAAAATTATCAAATTTTAGATCCATCACTAGTTCTTCTTATTTAATATCTTAATTATAAGCAAATACATCACGACTGGTTTTAAATTACTTTGATAACTGTAGTTTAAAATAATTGGTTTACCTTATAATCCCATATATTATATCTCATGTATTTATAAATGTTATTTTTTATGTTTTACATGTTTTTATTTTAAATTGTTATGGGAAATGAAACCTCATTATTTGGGGGAAAAGAAGAAAACTAAAAAAAGTAAAACCATGTACAATAGGTTATCTAACCAGGCTTCCCATTGTTCAAGTATTTTAAATGGATAAAGAATATTTTGTGTAGCATTTTACTGTTCAGTATGCAAAATACTTTTATGTTATTTAGTACTTACAAGATTTTATATATCAAGCAAATAAGATATTAAGTAACTTTCATACACTTTAGTGTATGAAAAACTAAGAATAAATTGATGCATCTTTAGACTAAGAGTAGTTCAAAGAGACTATCTTCTCATTGTATCAATTGTTGATGTATATGTGTAAATGTATATGTAATTAAGCATGTGCCAAAGCTCTTGTTTTACTTTTTTAAACATTAGTAAACTTTAGACCTGGCACCATGGCTCACACCTGTAATCCTAGCACTCTAGGAGACTGAAATGGGTAGATTGCTTGAGCTCAGGAATTTGAGACCAGCCTGAGCAAGACTGAGACCCCATCTCTACTAAAAATAGAAAATAGCTGAGCACAATGGTGGGCACCTATAATCCCAGCCCCTGGAGCCCAAGAATTTGAGGTTGCTGTGGCCTATGATGCCATGGCATTGTACCCCAGGCACAGAGTGAGACTGTCTCCAAAAAAAAAAAAGAAGCAAAGTATCTCAAGAATGGAATAAAAAGTATCAAATGTACTCAGCCCTAATATCAAGCAAATTTATAGCTTTCCTATGAAGGCTAAAACCCAATTATCGCATAGGAATACAGGGAAAGGGGAAAGGACGGGGAGGGGGGAGTATGGGTGGAGGGAGGGCAATTGGTGGGATCACACCTACGGTGCATCTTAGCAGGGTACTGGGGAAACTTATTAAATGTAGAGTATCAATGTCTTTATATAGTGATCAAGAAAATGCCATGAAGG
>CAUYON010028576.1:0-10471 GCA_963573935.1 Arctocebus calabarensis
GTATTGTACGTCTATTCCTTTCCCCCAAATTAAAATCAAATGTCAGATGCCTCTTGTCTTTTGGACAAAAGGTAAAATTCTTCTCTTTAGAAACTTTCCCTTCTATTTAAGACAAATATATTTTCAGAAATTTCACAAAGGGACTTTCAAACTAGAGATTAAGACATACTTTCAAGAGATTTGGTGTTGCAGCCCATATAGCCTATGGCTAGGAGGAGCAAGAGTTATAAGAAATACCTGTATAGATCAATAATGGAAGACCTGGGTGGAAAGGGCGTGGAGAGGTATTCAGCACTCCTAACAAGCATGAGAACCTATGAGATGAGAGCAGCAGTAAATTGGCAGTCTCCACACCTGTGGTGTTGAGACGCATGAGATTAGTCTTATATTAGGCTGGAGGAGAAGGCAGTTGAAGAGCATGCACATTATATCATGGACTCCCTTACTCTGACTCTGTCTCCTCAGACAAAAAAAAAAAAACCTCAGAGTTTACTTCTTTCTTTTTCTTCCTCCTTTCCTCCCTTCCACATATTTCTATTAACCATCTATTACAAGAAACACAGTGATAGAAAGGGAGCTCTTATAATGTTAAAACAGCCTCAAAACGCCTTACAAATTTGATTGGAACTATTGTGTGGGAGCATGCATAGGCACACAACATATACTCACCCTATACATGTATGTATTACAGTGTTCATATGTGTTTTTAAGTCTCTGTAGTATAATCAGCTCACAAGTATAAAAAGGATGAAAAAGTTTTACTGAAGTTCAAAGGCATAATAAATCATTCCCTAATTAGGGCAACCTAGATCACCTTCATAAGAAAGGTAGAATTTAAATTGAGGCTTCTTATTCAAGATGGCAGCATTTGGATATTGAGAGATTGGGGTAAATTTGGACAGCCAAAGCACAAGTAGAAAATTTCAAAAGTTGGTTATATAAGAAACAGCAAATAATACAATTTGGCCAAAGGTCAGGTTGTTTTAGGAACATTTTAGGGAAAGTCCATTGCTTAGGTCCATTGCTTTCTCTAAGCCTAGGACTAGGTCACTAGATTTGCAAAGAAATTCTGAGTTGACTCCAGGACAGAATAGTTTTGAGAAACTGGTTAAAGAAAGGGCAGTAATAATACTGTGCATTCAGCACGATTGTAATAAACCAATAAATAAATGATAATAAATCACAAGCTAAACCACATTTTTGAAAATAAGAAATCACAAGCTAAACCACATTTTTGACCTTCCCATAATTCAAAATTGATTAAAGAACTATAGAGAATCATGTATTATTGTCTCCAAAGTATTTGTAGCAGTCCCATATTACGACTAGTACCTATTTATATGAGGCCACAGGGATTCTGTGTTATATTGTGACTATACTTCTCATTGCTCTCTAGTAAAACATATTGTCTGCTTAGAGAAGAAATGCTCCAAATTGAAGTTCAACATAATCAGATATATGACAGGGCATGAACTGAGATTTGATCTTATATCTCAGAGCTACCTTGCTTTTAGACTCAATGCTAATTTAATTAGCTTTATTTAGCTTCCTCTAAAGGTGGTCAATTTTGTTTCCACCAGAGTATCTGAATCTCATTAATGATTTCAGTTGTATTTATGTAAGAAATAAATCCTGGACTCTAAAATTTTGCTTTCCCTGGACCTAGTGAAATGGAGATTAAAAAATCCTTTTCTCTTTTCTTTTTCTTCTTTGTGGGTTTGCTGTTTTTCTCCTCTAACACTTAAAAGAAAAATGATTATGTTTGTATCCTGGTTCATATCCCTATGGATTATAGCCTCATATCTCTAAGAAATTAATAAATACGTGAATATAAAGGTATAGCTCAAGTCTTTGGTTGCTTTAGGCTAAGATTAATAATTTAAATTATCTAGATAAAACTAAGTCAATCAAGATTATTTTTTCAAAGAAAGATTCTTCAAAGGAAGTCACTAATTCCAAGTTTTCACTGGGAATTTCATTAATTTTTGTCAATATGAATCCTTATATAATTGTACTTTTATCAGGTTTGAGCCTATTCTATTTGTTCACCAAAAGAAAATTATAATTTTAATGTACATAATGGGATTCATTCTTATCCAGATAATTTAAAAAACCAATTATCTGGTAAATGTTTCCTAGACTCTAGCAGATAATTATTCATTTTTAGTATTAAGTTATGCAAATTTATTTTGAAGGCCCTGTGGGTGGGAGTGGGGTCCAGGGTGAAATTATTCTTAGAATTATTCTTAACTTATAGAAAGTGACATTTATAAATTAATAAAGGGCCACTGTGCACAATCTCTACATTTTCTATAAGCCAGGTACCGAAAGATGAATATTGCATGTTCTCACTCATACAATACACACATTTCTTTTGAAGGAAAACATGCTAATCAATGATAAGTTGGTGAAATTTCTTTGTAACCATGTGCTATTACAAGGATATATTTGCTGTGTGTTTAATATGATTGACCTTCAAATTAATAATTGCTCAACGAAATATTTTTAAAGTAGGTAAAATTATCTCCTTCTGTGCTGTGTTAGCCTTTTTCATTGTTTATTTATCTCCATACTTTCCCAACCTAAGTTTTATATGATGAATTAAAAATATAGATGTAGCTTTAGCTTGTTTAAACTTACAGCACAAGAACTCAAGGTATATGCATTCTATGATAACACATCGTCAGTGCTTTAGCAGACTCTTATAATTGTAAAATTGTTAAAACTATTATTTGTAAAGAAACTATCTTCACACACATATGCACTGATGACAAGGAGATCAATATTTAATATTCTCACTTCCAGTGTCTCTCTCTTATTAAGATATCCATAGAACACTTGTTTGTAATAGTTTCTGCTATAATTGTATACTCAGCTCAATGCATGGGTAATGGTACATAATACAGGAAAACTTATCTGCTATCTTGTAACCTAAACTTCTTTTGTTTCTGTTTTATGACATAATTGAATTGACTTCATAGCCTTATTTCTGGAGCTGAAAAATCACTCTGAATGACCTCTCTGCTCTTTCAAAGTCACCCTGCAGCTACCAGTTTTTCTGCTTTTAAGTTTAAAATTTCGATTCAATCCTCTGAGCTTCTTATTACTTTAGGTAATTCCTTGATTGTAATGACAAAGAATTTATATATAAAATGCTATTAATGGACTCCATTGGTTAAAATTTTGTCATATCTTTTGTCATAACAATTTGGAAGAAGCAATTCCTATGGTGATTCTGCACCCGAATCGTAACATTTGTGAAAAGAAAAATATCATACTTTATTTATTTTTACATAAAATTGGGAAGATATTTTTTATTTTTTTATTTGTTTTTATAGAGACAGAGTCTCACTTTACTGCCCTCGGTAGAGTGCTGTGGCGTCACACAGCTCACAGCAACCTCCAACTCCTGGGCTTAGGAGAGTCTCTTGGCTCAGCGTCCGAAGTAGCTGGGACTACAGGCACCTGCCACAATGCCTGGCTATTTCTCTGTTTTTTGCAGTTAGGCCGAGGTCGGGTTTGAACCCGCCACCTTCAGTATATGGGGCCAGAGCCCTATTCGCTGAGCCACGGAAGCCGCTCCAGGGAAGATGTTTTTAATTGGAAATAGCTTTAGCTCTTTATAAAAAGTGGCTTCTTAGTGAATTGTTTTAATGTTTTCTATATATTGACATTACTGATATATTTTATAATTTTATTTAAAATTTTTAATTATTTTTATTGATACAATGTATACATATTATGGGGTACATGTGATATTTTTAATATGTGCAGAATGTCTGATAACCAAGTGAGGGTATTTAGGGTATCCATCATTTCTATATACTGGGAATATTCCTTCTAACTGTTTTGAAATATGCAACACATTGTCAACTGTTGTCACCCTACTCTGCTTTATCGAACATTAGAATTTATTTCTTCTAACTGTATGTTTGTACTTGTTAACAAACATCTCTTTATCCTCCAGTCCCCACCCACATAATTCTCCTAGCCTTTGGTACCTATCATTCCACCCTCTACCTCCATGAGATCAATTTTTTTAGCTTCCATATGTGAGTGAGAACATATGATATTTATTTTTCACTTAAAATAATGACTTCCAGTGGCAACGCTTGTGGCTCAAAGGAGTAGGGCGCCGGCCCCATATGCTGGAGGTGGTGGCTACAAACCCAGCCCTGGCCAAAAACTGCAAAAAAGAAAAGACTTCTAGTTCCATTCATATTGCTGTAAATGACTTTATTTCATTCTTTTTGTCACCAGAAAGCATTCTATTACAGATGTAAAGCACATTTTTAATCTGTTTAACTGCTGCTGGATACCAAGGTTGATTACTTGCTTTTGCTATTGTGAATAGTGCTTGCAGTAAACACATGAGTATAGGTATCCCTTTGATATCCAATTTCTTTTATTTTGGATCCAGTAATGGGAGTGCTGAATTGTATGGTATTTCTATTTTTAGTTTTTATGAGAAATTACCATTCTATTTTCCATGGTAGTTGTACTAATTTAGGTCCCCCCAACATTTTATAAAATTTACTCTGAATCCTTGTCGACATCTGTTATTTTCTGTCTTTTTGATAACCATTTAAACTCAGGTCAGCTAATATTTCATTGTAGATTTTATTTGAATTTCCTTAATGATTAGTGATTTTCAACATTTTTTCATATACCTGTTGGTCATTTGTTTGTTTTCTTTTAAGACTTGTCTATTCATGTCCTTTATCCACTTTTTAATGTGATTACTTGTTCAGCTACTTTTGAGTCATGTGAGTTCCTTGAATATTCTGGATATGAGTCCCTTGTCAAATGGATGGCTTGCAAGTGTTTTCCCCTATTCAACAAATTGTCTCGTCACTCTATTGATTGTTTCCTTTGTTGGGCAGAGGTTTTTAGTTGGATAGAGTTTCATGTGTCTATTATCGCATTTCTTTTTTGCCTATGTTTTTAAGGCCTTAGCCATAAAATCTCTTCCTAGACAAAAGTTAAAGTTTTTTCCCTATGTTTCTTCTGGTAGTTTTATAGTCATGGGTCTTACTTTTAAGTACTTAGTCCATCTTGAGTTAATTCTTGTGTATGGCGAGAGATAGGGTTCGATTTTCATCCTGCATATATAGATATTTAATTTTTCAAGAAATATTTGTTGAAGAGGTGTCCTTTCTTCAACATATATTCTTGCTATCTTTATCAAAAATCAGTTTGTTATAAATATTTGGATATATTGGTGAGTTTACTGGATTAACTATTCTGTTCAATTAATCCATGTGTTTTTTTGTTTTTTTGTTTTTCATATTAATACCTTACTGTTCTGGTTACTACTTTGTAGTCAATTAGTGTGATGCCTCCACCTTTGTTCTTTTTGCCTAAAATGGCCTTAGCAATTTAAGTTTTTTTGTTTCCATGTAAGTTTAGGAATGTTTTTTCTATTTCAATGAAAAATTACATTAGTATTTTGATAGGGATTGCATAGAATCTGTAGATCTTTGTGGAAATATGATTGTATTAATGATATTTTTTCTGATTTATGAGCATGGGATGCTTTTCATTTATTTTTGTCCTCTTTAGTTTTTTTCTTTAATAATTATTTTGTACTTCTTCTAGAAGTCTTTCACCTCTTAGTTTAACATTTTTTTTTCTAGGAAGTTTATTTTTTGTAGCTATTGTAAATGGGAATGCCTTCTCAGGTTTACTTCAGCTAGTTGTTACTGGTGTAGAAAATAACACTTTTGTTCATTGATTTTTTATCCTGCCACTTGGCAGAAGTAATTGTCAAAAAGAGTTTTCTTTTTTGTGAAGTTTTTAGGTTTTTTCTATATATAACATTAAGTCTACTGCAAAAAGAGACAATTTGGTTTTCTTCCTCTTCCCCAATTTTAGTGCCTTTTATTTTTCCTGCCACATTGCACTGGTTAGAAGTTCCAGTACTGTGTTAAGTAGAAGTAATAGAAGAAGACATCCCTTTCTTATTTTAGTTCTTAGAGGAAAGACTTTTCACTTTTCCCTATTCAGTAGGATGTTAGCTATGGATTTGTTATATATTGTCATTATCATGTTGAGTTATGTTTCTCTTATGCCTAGTTTTTGAGACTTTTTATTGAGAAGCATTGGTGAATTTTATCAAATGTTTACTCTGCATCTCTTGATATGATCATAGGATTTTTATCCATTATTCTATTGATGTGGTGAGGTATCACATTTATTGATTTGTGTAAGATAAACCATCTTTGCATCCATGCCAATACCCCTAAGAAACATAGATGCAAAAATCCTAGACAAAATTCTGGGAAACTGAACCCATGTCAATAGTCTATTTGGTCATAGTCTATTATCTTTTTGACATGCTATTGGGTTCAGTTTCCCAGAATTTTATCTAGGATTTTTGCATCTATGTTTCTGAGGTTTATTGACATATGTTGTCTATTTTGTTGTTGTGCCTTTTTCTAGTTTTGGTATCAAGGTACACCTGTCCTCACAGAATGAGTTAGGGAGTTTTTGTAATAGTTTGAGAAGAATAGGTTTTTTTGTTTGTTTGTTTGTTTTGTTTTTGAGACAAAGCCTCACTATGTTGCCCTTGGTAGAGTGCTATGGCATCACAGCTCACAGCAACCCCCAACTCTTGGGCTTAAGCATTTCTGTTGCCTCAGACTCTTGAGTAGCTGGGACTACAGGCACCCACCACAATGCCTGGCTATTTTTTGGTTGTAGTTGTCATTGTTGTTTAGCAGGTCCAGGCCCAGCTCAAACTCACCCAACCTCAGTGTATATGGCTGGTGCCCTACTCACTGAGCTACGGGTGCTGAGCCATGGTATCAATTTTTGTTTGTGAGTAAAGCCATCTGGTCTTGGACTTTTCTTTTTTTGGGAGACACTTTATTACTGACTCAATCTCATTACTTGTCATTGGTCTGTTCAAGGTTTTTGTTTCTTTTAGACTCAGTCTTGGTAGGTTGTATGCTTCCAGGAACTTATCATTTCCTCTATATGTCCTGGTTTGTTTGTGTATAGTTGTTCATAATAGTCTCAAATGACCTTTTGTGTTTTTGTGGTATCCGTTGTAATCTGTTTTGTTGTTGTTTCTGATTTTATTTTGTCATTCTCATTCCTTTTAGGTTAGTCTAGCTGGTTTATTGATTTTGTTAATCTTTTCATAAATACCAGTTTTTTTGTTTTGTTAATTCTGTGTATTGTTTTATTAGTATCTATTTCATTTAGTTCTACACTGATCTTTACTATTTCTCTCCATCTACTAATTTTGGGTTTGCTTTCTTTTTGCTTTTTAGTAGATGGAGAGAACTTATCATTTCCTCTATATGTCCTGGTTTGTTTGTGTATAGCTGTTCATAATAGTTTCAAATGACCTTTTGTGTTTTTGTGGTATCCGTTGTAATCTGTTTTGTTGTTGTTTCTGACTTTATTTTGTCATTCTCATTCCTTTTAATAGTCCATCTATATTTTTATTCATCTATTTTACTCCCCTGATGTAAACCCAGATTTGAAAAATACATATCACAATGGCACTGGTAAACTGTCTGGTACATTACTAAATGTTGTGAGATCAGTCTCCCAACTGTGAGCATGTAAAGATTAGATAGTAGCTGCTGACAACCACTTCCTGCAAGTCTAAATGATTCTCAAATATAAATGACTTAAAAATAAATATTCTCTTTTGGAGAATGTGGAAAATATAAACTCCTTCATGAACATTAAAATGGAAACATATTTATTATTTACTTGGATCAAAGATGATTTTTAAATCTTTACTTTTTGTTTGCTTTGAATTTTTTATGTTAAATGACCTATTGGATACCATTAAATCTTAGCCTTTATGATAGTCTTTTCTTGAAAAATAACATTGGTCACTGTATATTCACTTATTGATTCACTTAACAATTTTTAAAAATGACTTTGTATGCACTCTGTATACATAAATTAACCATCTATAGTTATTATTTTATCTGCATCAGACATCACAGGGTCAGATATACAGGAAAATAAATAATAATGGATAATATGAAAAATTCCAGAGTATATACACATAGCATTGAAGGTATTAATTAAGCTCAGGAAGAATTTATTCCATATGCCCTTGGATAATTGAAATGAGCTTCACAGATGAGTAGATACAAAAGCTGAGTACAAAAAAACATAAGTTTTCCAGACGTGCTTTTGAGTGGAACTATGTTGTAGTCCTTTAGACTTTTTCAAACTAAAAACATCCTTTGCATTTTCTCCTGCCATTTTTAGTACAGATAGCACAACTGACCTGATTAATTGTGAATGTGAATAAACTCTCATATAGAAGGTGAAGGAAAAGAAACTCTGTGTTGTGTGCAATGGAGATTTCCACTTGAAGAGATTTTTTTCAATGCTTTAATAGTAGTTTCCTGGTTCCCTAGGTTAGAACACAGATGAAGCATTTCTTTATTTCCTCAACTCCATTTTAAACATACAACCATGGACCAGTTAGCAATGTTACTCTGTTTCAGAAAAAAATGTTGTAATCAAAATTTTGAAAGTCCTAAGAATAAGATTTATAGAGCAAAAAATGCCATGGTAAGCAAATGCGGCCCACGTAGTATCAGGCATCAAATGTTTAAACCATTACCCATCACATCTGCCATATATTTTGTGGACAATATTGGGACATGAAGGTAATTGGAAAAATGTTAGTGTTACCATAAATAGATGATGGTGTTACCACCATCTGCTTTAAGAGTAAATAGTTCAGTCCAAATTTCAAGGAAGAATAACTTTCTAATATGGGGTTTCACAAAATCCATTGTTGTTTTGTCACAATAGAGAGAAAATGTTAATCCCCAAGGAAAACTGGAGTTCTGAGAGAGTGAAAACATAAACATCAGATCAGATGTTCAGAGAGATATAATTTGATAGCAAGAGCCCCTTCTTTGTACACTGTAATGGAGAAAACCAAAGCTGACTGTATGTATCAATCAAATCTTGAAGAACTATCAGTGTAAACAAAAGGTATAACAAGGTAGGAAGACTGAACCATAGGATGGGAATCTCCAATTAAGGACACGTCCTTGATTACATGGGTTTTCTAAATTTGTATATTGGAAAGACTACAGTGTTCTGTAAGTGCAAATAATTACTTCCTAAGTATTCTATTTCCAATGATTTTTCTTTGAATTCTTGGCCAAATATTAAGCAAAAGTACTGAAGACTAGCATTCACTGTAATCAAAACTGAAAAAATGTGCACAAATCACAAATTAAGTGTTCAACGAATTTTCACAAAATGAACACACCTTTGTAGTCTGCATCCTGATCAAGAAATATAACATTAACAGCACACTGGAAACCTCTCTCATGTACAAGTCACCACCTTCTTTCCCAAGGGTAGCTGTTATAATTATTCTAACATGATAAATTAGTTTTGTGTGTATATGAATTGCCTATGATGGAATCATATCTCATATAGAGTTGTGCACCTGACTTCTTTTGTTCAGTGGTATTGTTATTAGATTTGTACAAGATTTTTGGTATGTAAAATTTGTAGTATCTTTTTAACTTTGTTAGTGTTCTAGTAATTATGTATTATCACTTTTTCAATACAAATAGAGCATCTCCTTCTGCTCATTGCATAAAGTCATCAATTTAAAAAGCAAAAGAGATAAGTAAAGACTTGAAACAGATTGTCTTGAAATAAAAATTAATATTAATTCTAATAAACAGTTGGTTACCATTTTATTTATTTATTTATTTATTTACTTACTTACTTATTTTTATCATTGGGGATTCAGTTAGGGTACAAGAAACCATGTTACACTGTGGTTAGCATTTTATTTTTTTTTTGAGAGAATCATATGGTCTTTATTTTTTAATTTGCTTATGTGCTGAATTACATTTATAGATTTATGTGTACTGAACCAACCTTGCGACCCTGAAATAAAGCCCACTTGGTCATGGTGTATAATTTGTTGACTGTGTTGTTGGATTCTGTTGGTTAGAATCTTGTTAAATATTTTTGCATCAATATTCATTAGTGATATTGGTCTATAGTTTTCTTTTCTTATTGGATCTCTCCCTGGTTTAGGGATCAAGGTGATATTTGCTTAATAGAATGTGTTGGGTAGTATTTCTTCTTTTTCTATATTTTGGAAGTGGTTTAATAATATAGGTACTAGTTCTTCTTTAAAGGTTTGGTAGAATTCTGACATGAAGCCATCTGGTCCCGGGCTTTTCTTTTTAGGGAGATTTTGTATAGTTGATGCTATTTCAGAACTTGATATAGGCCTGTTCAACATCTCCACTACATTCTGGCTAAGTCTTGGTAGGTGGCGTGCTTCCAAGTATTGGTCAATTTCCTTGAGATTTTCATATTTCTGAGATTAAAGTTTATTTTAATATTTGTTAGGGTTTTTTTTTATTTCTGATGTGTGTGTTGTTTTTTTTTATTTTAGTTTTATGTTTTTTTATATTTGTTATTTTTATCTTTTTTTTTTTATTTTTTT
>CAUYON010028578.1:0-40485 GCA_963573935.1 Arctocebus calabarensis
TTGATGCTATTTCAGAACTTGATATCGGCCTGTTCAACATTTCCACTTCATTCTGGCTAAGTCTAGGAAGGTTGCGTGCTTCCAAATATTGGTCAATTTCCTTCAGATTTTCATATTTCTGAGAATAAAGTTTCTTGTAATATTCGTTAAGGATATTTTGAATTTCTGAGGGGTCTGTTGTTATTTCATCTTTACCATTTACCCCTCAGAAATTCAAAACATCCTTAACGAATATTATAAGAAACTTTTTTCTCAGAAATATGAAAATCTTAAAATAGATTTTAAGTAGAAAAAATACAAGTTGATTAAAAATACTGAATATATAATCAGACAGAAGATATACTAATGTGAGAAAATTTGTGAAGAAGTTTGAAGAACACAAGCTTTTGAAATACCTGGAACTTTTAAAATTTTATTTATTAAATGTATATATTTTAATTTATTATTTTGACTGGGTAAGGCACTCAGGCTAAAATTTTTGAAACGTACATAAAGGAAAATAATATGAATTGTTCAGAGAGTTAACTATTACAATATCTGTCAATAAAATGACATTGCATGATACTACCATAAAATGTTATAAATTTTCTTAATAGCTGTAATGAGGGAATTAAGTATCAGTTTGTTTCCAAACAATTCTTATCGATTTCAGCTGGAGAAGTAAATAACACACACAGACACACACAGAGAGAGACACACACATATTCATTTATTCATTTGTGTCTATAAATTTAAAGAAAATAGTTCTGAGGGGTAATTAGGTAGAGTTCACTCATTTAGGTGTAGTAAGAAAAACATTTTGTGAGAAAAATATTTTATTTTTAGGTAGTAGAGAATAACAGGTGAAAACAGGCGAATGAATTGTTCATGGATATGTCAGATACAGGAAGATATTATAGCCTAGCAGTTAAGTGAGTGAAATTTAGGGCAAGGTTTTGATTCCAGCTCTGCTACTTGACTGTATGTATATAACAAGTTTACTCAGAGGAGTCTGAGGATTAACGGAGTTAATATATGTGAAGTCTATGGAATAATGACTAGCATATAGTATGTGTTTTAATGATTCTCCTTTCAGCTTCATACAAAATTATTTTAAAGGCTGGGAAGGAGTCATTTGAATTTAGTCTGAATATTTAAAAAATGTGTGGCATTCTCCAGTTGTCTGGATCTAGAAATGGAAGTGTCAAAAGGGTATAAACTCTTCATTAAACCCTAATTCTGATTTTTATGAACAATTGAAGCTTTATAATTCAGTTTTGAGATTTTAATCTGTGTTGTTATTTTGTTTATAAAAGGCAAAGTGTACAGAGCTTCCACAAAAAAAGACTTAATTAAGTAAAGGAGATTAACCACAATCCTCATAATGCATTGGAACTCAGAGACATTAAAAATAAAAATTTGGAGATAGAAACATCATCTGGATGTTCCTCTGTTTACTCAACTCATACTATATTCTGAACCTTCATTCATCCTTTCCTCCTGTTGTCATAAACCCATGATCCATGAAGCTTTTGTGCAGAACATATCAGAATGCTCACAGCTTCTGGATGCATGTCCTTTTCAGTACATTTTTACAGAAATTACTGTATGCAAATAAGGCTCTGTTTCCGTTTCTTGCTAAGCACCTATCAGACCAGCAGAGCTTAGTGTGAATTACATCAGAAATGGTACATTTAAAAAAAATATTTTTTTGCCTCATGATGACCACTTATGGTCATACTATTTTACTTCATCCTTCTTCATGACCATCTTTGAATGGATCCAGTGTTTATACCGGAATAATTTTCTTTGGCTGAATCATCTATGTATGTATAATTCTTCATATAGTACTTCCTGCCATCTGTTTCAAATTGTATTTCTCATGTCTGCTTTCTTGTTCCATCATCTGTATTAGTTTGGAACTTATTTTTTGAGTAAGAAATCATATTCTTTCCTGAGTCTGTTCCGAATTGCCAAGGTTTGGGGTATTTGGAAAACCTCTTATGCAAAAAAATAAAAAATAAAAAAATAAATTGAGCAGTATAGGTATTAATAAAATTTATTCTATTTTGAATAAATTTTAATATAATTTGAAAGTAAATATCTCTTTAAGAAAATATATGATTGCAATATTTGATAGCCATGGTGAGTTCATAGAGGGAAATTTGGAACTTATACCCAGAAGTTTATAAAGAACTGTTTTATATATGTTAAGGGGAAATATGCTTATAATAAAGATTTTCTTTCACTCTTATGACAGAAAAGCACAGTACAGTGTGGTATCTTCTTGAAAGCAGAGAGAAGCAATAGGTAACTGACAGCTTCTTCACCTTTGCTTGTGGTATTTGTAACAAGAAATGTGGCCAATTGTAGTAATTAACCCTGAACATGCAACAAAACTGGAAATAGGCAATCAATTTACATAGTAAGTCCAGAAAGTCTATACTTCTTACTGAGTTGCAAGTTAGCACTCTTCTTGTGAAAGTTTCCAGGTTGGCTTCTTACAGTTTTATCAGTCCCAGAAGACTTTGGGGAAGTTTTACAGGATGTCTGTAAGTTTGTGGATTGAAGACTTGATGGGTATCTTGGCCCTGCCCGAGTAAATTGGGAAATAATGGAATCCAAGCAAGCACCAGAAGTGCTCATTGTTACATGTCTTGGGGCTTTTATGGGGGTAGAAGAGGGAGAAGAACATAAGCAAATCTTTAATCTTCTGTCTCTGAGGGGATGCCTTAGGCTTTCTAAATAGAAGATGACACTTCCTCAAAATAATGTAGAAAAACTTTATATCTCAATTTCAGAAAGAAAATTAAAGATAACAAACTCTGAAGGACATGTTAATTTTTGCTAAAATTGAACTGTAATAAAAATTTTTCTTTCTTATGGTCAAGTTTACTGGGGCTCTTCTGAACACTGTCAAAATGTTCTGCAATGTTTAAAACACCAGGATAAGAAAGAAATCTGAACAGTAAGTGGAGGCTATTTATGAACCCTGTGATAGGAGGTAGTGCTGGTGGAAGGAGAACTTTGGACAACAATCTGATTGCCCCATGCAGGCATAGCCTCTGTAACATAAACTTACTGCATTTTAGAGAAAGAACCAGTTTAGAAATAAAATGGTTCAGCTGGCTCTGTTTCCATAAACCCTATTGTGATATCTTAAGTGCCATTATTTCCTAATGTGGATTTTTAAGAAAACACAAAATCATAAAGAACACGTATGACACCAAATTGTATGGTCTTGTTCATGCAGTCTGCTCCCTAGTGGAAAAAAATAAGACGACCTTTGCTCCTGCATTGTATAAGAATGTCTTACTAGTGAAGCTATCAACTTTAAGACATGTTTAATTATTTTTTCATTAATTTGAATGAAGTTATACACATTATGAGTGTATTCCTATAGTCTTGACCACTCTACCATTGAAGAACAGTTTTTTTAGAAAAACACAGTTTTCTCTCCCTGTGCAAATTTTACCAAGTATATTAAATACCCCCGTTGTCATATCTCTGCTGTGAAGGGATACAAAAGGGATACGATGCTAAAATAATAAAGCTGCCTTATATAATTCAGCAAAAGGAATCCATTTATGTTTGGCTAAAATAATCTTGATTTTAGAATATGTCAACAAGACATGCTACAGGTGTAATTGTTTCAAGAAGTAAAGCAGCGTTGAATACTGTCTTCTCCATTTATTCTCTCTCCTGTACAATCTCAGTTGTTTCTAAGTTTCATGAACTGGCAGGTGTAAATAGTTAAGTGCCTCCCTACAGGGTTATATGGTATTATTGGAACTCTCATAACCAATGTGTGAAGAAAGGTTCCTAACTATTTATCTACTGCTAATGCTTGTGCCCTAGAGGAGTGTTATAATGAGACTTACATATACATATATGAATGTTTATATGTATGTGTGTGTGTGTGTGTGTGTGTGTATATATATATATATTTCAGCTTTGCTGTGGGTATTAATGATACTTGTGATGTGATGAAGGGAACATATACAAAGTACTGATATTTCATAATAGCTGAAAATAAATGACTATTACTTATAGTCCTTAAAAGCAAACCATCTCAGTTTGAAAGCAGCTCTATAGAAGAGGAATGTGCACCTCATTTGAGGGCAAAGAATTATTCAGAATGTGTCCAAGACACCTGCAGAAAATTAAAGACTTTACTTCTCTGTATGTGAAATTCTCATGAGGTAATTACCCTCAGTGTCAGACATAATACTGCTGCCATTAGATGGAACACATCGAGGGAAAATTGAATAGACTTTTTGTTGGGAGTGCTCCTAAGGATTAATAGGGCCGTCTAGAGCAGTAATTGGAAGGTTTCCCCTCACTTTGCATGCAGCCATCCTCACTTGTGTCTTTTGGTTTATTATTAGGCCATTGCTATTCTATTTACCACAGAGGCTCAGGCCTCTTCCTTGTTAACGTCTCCTGCCAGCACCTTTGTTTCTTTGAAACAGGCTGCTGCCTTTAACCACGTCCCCTTTTGTGCTGGCCTTGCCTTGCCTCCCTTTATGTCTCTCCCTGGTCACAGTGCCAAGAACTGGCAGGAAAGCTGCTCCTTTTCCATGCATCGCAAAGATGAAAGTGACCAAATAGGGCTTGATCAGCTAAACCATCTCACTTTGTTCCAGGGCTCTTTCATCCTTTGGGGAACTTCCTCAGCAGGACTAGAGCTGAAAGCTAATCTTTCTGACTGTGTTTTGGCATCTGTAACACCAATATTCAGTTTATAGATCTATGCAGCAAATGGTTTCTTTATTTGGATTTTTACTCTGTCTCTAATTACTACATGATAATATTTTTGAGCTAAAAAGAGATTCAGAAATCTGCATCATACTGTTTATTTGCTTTTCTAACTTATGGGGTCATTCTTAAAAGAATTCAAACTAAATTATCATGAGCAATAGTGTATTAATCAGTAATAATGTTCTGGGTTAGATTAAACTAAAAGTGGATTTAAAAATACTGGATATAGCATCTGGTTGTAGTATATGAAAATAACAGGTTCAGGTGTGTGTGTGTATAAGCCATCAGGAGGACAGAGAGAGGTTGAGAGGGAAATGAGCAATGGGAATATTTATTTGGGCTAGTTATTCAGCATTCTCCTTTTTAGATAGTATATTTGAAACTAGAGATTGTAGTTTATGAACACTGCCTTTTAATGCATTTTTGCAGGCTTTTGTATTGAAAGAAACATAGAAGAACAAAAATTTTTCTGACAGTGACATAAATCAATATGATTGTACTGAAATAAATCAGTTTTGTGACTCAATAATTTTAATCCATTCTGAATTGGTTTTGAGTTGACTTTAGAGGACTGAGAGGATTACCATTGCTGAAATATTAATTTAAATATATGTATTTTATGTTAATTTTAAATATGCTCCTTTTTCTCTTTAGAAGAACTCAAAGAAAACAAATATTTGATTTTGGTCAATTCTTATTATCTTCTACTTGTGTGTTTTTATTGTTCTTGGTAGATAAACAAGTCCTTAAGTATACTGCCTGGTGTCACTTCTGCACAGCTCCTGTTTCTTAACATACAGACTTCTAATAAATATCTGAAAAATAGAATCTTTGAGGGTAATTATGTGGGATTTTGTAAAATGACTTACATAAGTATGCAGATAACACTTTTAACATAGAGTTTGCCTACTTTTACTCTTAAGCAAACATTTTTTTGCCCTGCTACTGAGGGTAAAAATAAAATAAAAATAATGGCTATGATAAATTTTAGTTTTCAATATTGGTCTTGCAATTTTTTTTGAAAGTTTAGTAAAATGATCAACTGTTAACCTGTTATACTGTTCTTGTAGCTAATTTCATGAACATATGAAACCAGATATATAATACTATAATTATAATTAAAAACGATAACATTATAACATATATTTTAAATATATATTAAATATAAATGTGTACATGAAGTCAAATGTAAAATTATATAATTATGTATAATCGATTATAAAATGTACATTTTTAAACATATGCAATTATAATAACAAAATTATAAAATATAAAATTAATGTTATATAAGAGAATTAATTATATATGCATAATATACACATATAATATAATAAATATCTATCAGTTTTCTAAATTTAAATACCCATATTTTGTTCTCTTTAACTGGAACATAGCTATATTGATTTTATATACATATACAAAATTAGAGATATAATTATGTAGAATTATATAATATTATTTATAATTATATTTATAAAATTTCATATTTAACTTTATATATACATTTATATTTAAATATATATAAAATACATTTTATAATGTTATTATGTGCATAATATACATATAATTATCTCTCTAATTTTGTATACGTATATAAAATCAATATAACTGTAATTTTATTATATTTTATAGTTTATTTTATTGTTATATTTTTATATACTTAAAATATACATTTTATCATTTGTTATACATAATTATATAATTTTATATTTAACTTCATATATACATTTATATTTTAATACATATTTGAAATATATTTTATAATATTTTCATATGCATATAATATACATATATAATTATATCTCTAATTTTGTATATGTATATAAAATCAACATAGGTATGTTCCAGTTAATGAGAGCAAAACATGAGCATTTCAACTTCGAAAACTGATAAGTAATCTTTATTATAATGAAAGGATTCGTCATAGTTCTTGCTATTTGTATAAGTCAATATTTTACATTAAAAATTTAAATCTTATCCTAAGATTCTTCTGAGCTGCGGCTGACAGATTTTTTTGACTAGAATCTACCAGGGCATATCATGTGAAATGTCAGTTATAAAGTTTATGAGACTGAGGTTTTCAAATTGACTGATTGATAAAAAGGCTTGTTCATCAAAGCAACTACATTTTTGAAATTTGGCTCTGCCAACTGAATGCTGATATAGAAGCCAGACTGACATTTCTACAATATATAAAACCCCTCTTTATTGCATGAGACATAACTACAGTTGCTAGCTGGGCTTGGCTTGGTGCCTCCACACCTCCCTGGGTAGGGCTACCGTAAGCCATGAATGTAAGCTGTTCAGTTTCCAGTCCTCTTTACTTTCTGACCCCCTAGCAGATTTTAAGCAAAAGCCTAATTAGTAGTGGTGACACCTGCCCACCAAAGAATGATGGCAGGCCATCATCTCACGGCTCAAAGATCACCGAATGTCTAGGAGGTTGTGAAATTATTTGGTCATGACTCATTCACCATGAGTCATGGACAAGATTCAAAGTGGGAAAACTCAAGTGTAAAAGACTTTCTATCTCATTTCTTGTTCTGTCAAGTATTCAGCTACCTTCCTTGAATAAAATATACAGTACCACCAAAAAATAATACTTAAGCCTTCTGGAAGTTTTTGGTATCTTTCTGGTTGATTATTGTCCATAGGCGCATAAAGAATTACTCTTTTACTGAGGCACACCTCTATGTATATGTTTGTTACATTAGAGTGTAAAACATTGAGTAAATTTTTGAAATGCATTCATGTTGGAATACTGTTTTCTCACCTATATTTTTCACACAATGAAACACAACTTATAAAAACAGAGGACACACTTTTTTCTCTTGTGAAAGTTTACAAAGTACAAGTAATAATTCTTTGCTTTTTCTAGAAAAATAGCTCGTTTCCCTTATCTGTGGCTTTTGAATCTTTAATTCAATCTATTTTTGAATGCAACATAAATAAAATAGCATGCAGAAAGCTGTATGATAATTTTCTTTAACACTGTCCAATATTTTCTCATCCTTCTTCACCTTCCTCCTCTACTTTTAACCCATTTAAATGAGGGAATTTTTGTACTTTTTGCCCTTATAACCATTTTGTTAGACTTTTTTTTCTTTTCTTTTCTAGCTTAACGATCATTTACTACTTCCCTACCTTATGTTGAGGGCTTTAAAAAATTTTTTCAAAATGTTCAAAGTAACTGATAAAATTTCTTGTTTTTTTTTCATCAAAGACATCATCCATGTCTTTTAAGATACATGTTTTTTCCCCCTTAAAGAGATGTAGAAAAGATATTATACATACACAGAATATAAAATTCATTATCTATAAAAATATAATCAGTTTAAATCAATACCCTTGTACTCACAATCCAGCTTAAGAAATAAAGAATCATGCCCAGATCTCTGTATCCCTCCCAGAATATATTCCTTTTCTTTTTTGTATTTTGTATGAACCTTAAGAGTATGTTTAATTTATTGGTATTAAACTTTATTAAAGTAGAATGATAATATGTTTATATGTTCTCTATCTAGCATCTTTTGCTCAATATTATTTGAGATTCATTTTTATTGATGTGTATAGTACTCATCATTCATTTTCATTGCTCTAGAGAACTTCAATATATGAATATATTACAATTTATCCCCATCCCCACATCACACATAACTAAATTATGAAACCAGTAGACTAATACACCTTTAAGTACACTGAACATTTGTTTTGATAAATATTTGTGATTGTTGTTATTAGGAACAATGCTGCCCTGCGTGTTCTTATATGTTTCCCTGTATAAGGATGGAAAATTTTTTCTTAGCAGAATTACAAGTCTGCGGCATATGTACATGTTTAACTTTAAATGTCAAATATTTTTCAAAGTGGTTGTACCAATTTACACTTGTTCCAGCATTAGCTAGGAGTTACTCTTGTCCTGTACATTTTCTAAAGTTGACATTGACTAACTTTAAAATTTTTGCATGAAACTGTATCTCACTGAGGTTTGCAATTGCATTTCCTAATTTCCAGTGAAGATGCATGTTTTAACATGCTTATGGTTGATTTAGTTTTCCTCCTTGATTAAATGCTTCATTATATCTATTGCAATTTTTACTTTGAGTTGTCTTTTTCTTATTGACTAATAATGACCTTAATGTGTTCTATGTTCTAACCCTTCTTTATGGATACTGCAAATGTTTTCTTTCAGGTGGTAGCTTGTCTTTTTATCCTTTTCCTGGTATATTTTAAGGAACAGAAGTTTTTCATTTTAATGTAGCTGAATTTATCAATCTTTTTCTTTATGTTTGCATCTTTTGTGTCTTGTTAACTATTCTTTTCTTATCTGAAGCTCCTTAAGGCACTATTCTAATTGTGAACTTAAAAGTTACAGATTTTTACTTAATAAAAAGGAAGTATTTAATATATCTTTAATTTAAGTTTTATATCGACTGAGGTAAAGTGCAGCAATCTGCAATGTCATCCCTATTGGATTTTGACTGGAATGGAATTTATAGGTCAATTTGAGAGAATGTGTGAATCAGTGATTCTTGGTGTTCGTGTACAAAAGTGTGCTACCTTTCTAAATACAGAGGACCATAAAAAATGTCTTTTCAAGGGGAATGTATAATTCCCTTGAACCTAGGAATTTGAGATCAATCTGAACCACATAGTGAGACCCCATCTCTACAAAAAGTAAAAATAAATAAATAAAAATAATTAGTTGGGCATGGTGCCACACACCAGTAATCACAGCTGCTTGGGAGGCTCAAGCAAATGAATCACTTCACGGGAGCCCATGTGTTTGAGGCTGCAGTGAGTTATGATTGTGCCATTGCATTCTAGCTGGGCAACAGAGACCTGTGTCTATTTTTTTTTTTAATTAAAAAAATTGTGAAACATGTATCACTTTCTAGATGCCTTATTCTTGTGCTTTCTTGTCCATAAACTCCACCTGATATTTCTCCCCAGCTACTACCCCATCTCTCTTCTTCTTCATAGTTAAACATATGGAAAGCATTATCTAAGTTTGTTATAACACTTTGATTCTTCACTGATTACTCAGTCTTCTGCAGTATGTCTTTTGTTCCTACCCCAACTTCTGACATCACAATTGGCAATGAAAATAAATCTAAGGAACACATTTAAAGTCATATCATGATTTTTTGCAGATATAATATATAATAATTGATCATTTTTTCCATATGAAACCCTTGCTTTGGACTCTTATGATCTGACACTCAACAGATTTTCTCCTACCTCCTTAGCTACACCTTAAATTTTTTCCCCAGAATTCTCATGCTCTACCTGATGGATGCTATTCTGGGACCTTCCTTTTTCATTTTAAATGTGCAACTTGGGTAATCACATCCACTCCAGTGCAATCAATTATTATTGATAGACTAATAACTCATTCTCTAGTCTCTCCTAAGCCTCAAGTATGCTATTTACCTGCAAATTCTGCATGCCACCTGAATGTCCCATAGGTAGCAGACATTCAATGTATTCCAAACCAAACTCTTCATTTTTTCTCCCTAACCCATTACCCCTCTGTGGTCCCAAGCATGGTAAATGCCACCACAACCCAGGCAATTGCCAAAAACAAACAAACAAAAAATCTAAAATCTCAGATTTGTCCTCTCCTTGCCTTAAATACCAAATTCTGATAAATTATTATGTATTGATTTTGATCCCTTTTATATCCCTCTACCTAATTTTATTTCATAGCATCACCATACATCATCTCTTCATTGAGCTTCCAAAGTGGTCTTAGTGTCAAATGACTTCATTCTTCTCCTATTCACATTTCCTCTGTGTAGCCAGAGTAGTCTTTATGAAGAAAGATGTTATCACCCTAGTCCTTATTTAAAACCTCTGATTGCATCCCATTTATCCCAAAGAAATTAACACAGTAACTAAACATTTTTTTACATGGCCAATATAGCCACATACGCTTTGGCATTATACCTCTCTTTATTCCCTCTTTATATTCTCCTTTTAAAATTTCCTATCATGTTCTTAAAATCAAAGAATAGATATCACTTTACCTGGAAGGTTTTCAATGAGGCGGTCCTCCCTCCCTACCGTCCCGTACCACGTTGCTTCTCTAACATGTTTCATATCCTTCCTAGTACTCAATATACTCTGTTGTAGTTACAAGTTTACCTGTCTGAATCTCCTCTTTATTTAGCTCTGTGGGTAGGGTTACTAAAGCTTTTAACAAAAATAGTAACAATATGGTTTAGATTACCTTAAAAAAAGGTCATGCTATGCAAAATTCATTGAAAGTAATCTATATCGTAATCAGTATTTTGCATCAGGTTGCATTGCCCAATTCTGTATCACAATACAACTTACTTAATCTGGAGGAGAACATTTTTATGGTCTGACTTTTTCTCTTTATTTATAAGTTGAAATGTAAGTTTAAAATTTGCACTTGAAAAGTTTTTCTGTAAAAATAGATCTGTTTCCATTTGTTTATTATCATATACCAAGTGCCTATCTCAGGTACTTATTAAATAATTATTGAGAGAGCGAAAGAATGAGAGACTGTAGGAGAGTAAGAAGAAGTAATTGTTGGTATTTATCTGGGAAAATTAGGGGATTATTATATAAGTATCAAAATCATACAGCCAAAAAGGCAGGTGAAGTATATGAAGAAAAGTTTGGGTATATAGTGCTTACACAGTCTTCATCTCAGTTATTGTTGATCTCCTTCTCAAAATGGCAATTCAGTGAAATACTTTCAAAAATTTTTTTGCTGAAGAAAAATGGATGTTTTTCATGTTTGAAGATCAAGATATCCATTTTTCCTATAAAAACATCAATGCCAATTTTCCTCCTTTAATAATACTGGATATTTACCACCTCTCCTTCTACATACTTCTGCTTGATAAGGATTATTGTTGAGGCAACTGTGGATATTATCTAGATTAGCAGTAGGAAAACTCCAAGTCAAGTTTTGTGGGCCCCATGGTCCTTTCATTGCTACTCAACTCTGACTTTGCAGTGGCAAAGCAGCCATAAACACTATGTAAGCAAATGGGTACAGCTGGGTTCCAATGAAAGTCTGTTTACAAAAACTAGCTGAAGGTTATATTGGCCCAAAGACCAGAGTTTGCCAAGCCTACTATAGAGGAAATATTGAAAAGAGGTGGAAAGCCTATGAAAATAAGCCTAAATTAGAGCTCTACTCTATTATTTCCAGTCATATTTCTCCTTTTATAAAGGATAGATGAAGGTAAGCAGCAGAGACTGTGTGAGTTAGAAGGAGAGAAGGCAAGGGTGCCTGGAATTCTTATTCAGCACTGGTGAGCTCACCAAACATGCCTTTGCAATTCCAACTTCCAAGGCAATGTCCCTGACTTTCTATTTGAAAAGCAAATTCCCTGAAATAATGGTTTCAATATTTATGTTTCATGAGCAAGATAGGTGAGATAAATTTGGGCCAATTCCAAATTAACTCTAGGGACATTTGGGGTATATCTGTAAGTGTTTACAAGGCTAAGTTTGCAAATTAATTTTAAACTAGCAATAGCTTGCTAAGTGAATGCTTCCTCATTGAGAAGGCAATGGATTTCTTCAAGAAAAAGGAAGCACACTAAGAACCATCTGACCACTTCAACAGAATGTTAATAACTTCCAGTGTATGTAGCGAATGTGGATGTGGCAAAGAAAGAAGCAGTTTTTCTGACATATGCTTCCATCTATGTGCTATACGTGTATGTGTATGCTTCAAAACTGTATTGTCAGCACTATTACCTACTTTGGAAAAAATATCAATGAGAATTCTTAAACTAAATGTCTATTTTACATTATAACATATTTTTGAAAAACACTATTCCATGATTTTCCTTGATGCAACACAAATTGAACTATTTTTCAGTTTTATACTTGGCAATCTGGCATGACATTTTTTTTCAGCCTCTACCCACTCCCTACTCTACCCATTTGGGTTCCATGACAGAAACTGCAATCCTTTTAAAAAAAGTTTTGTAAGTCTTCTTCCAGGGAACTTCACTGGAATCTTAAAGTTCTATGGACTCAAAACTGCACGAGGGAGGAAAAAAAGTAAAATGATGGCTTTTAAACTTTTAGGGTTTGTAGAAATCACCAGGTGAGCTTGTGCAGGTGCTTGTGAATTGCCTCTAGAAATTATGATTTTGTAAATCTCGAGAGGTGCCCAGGAATCTTTATCTTTTATTCATCCCTGCAGGTAGCCAAGGCAGTTGTTTCACAAACATCACTTTGAGGAACACTGCTCTTAAAGCTTACTTCAATTGTGCCTCATGGGTCTGTGGTAAATAGCTCATTGGGAGAGAAATTGTATTTCACCTTTGGGTTGCCTCCAAAGTGTTCTCTGGTGTATGAAAAATTTTATGAGTTGAGTTGTGGCCTTCATTCAGCAAGGCCTCACTGGCTCACACATTCAACAATAATATCATGGAAGCGACAATAAAGAGGCAGATGCTTGGCTCCTGCCGTTCGTGTGGTTGAAATGATCACATTCAGCAGCAAAATCCAGAGTGAGACTGGATGAAACTTAATCAGTCAAGTCAGTTTCCAGAAATATAATCCATTCCTAAGAATGAAGAACAATAGTATGCAAGTCATTAAAATCATTACATCAGTCTAGCATTTGAAAAAGAGGTTTTTAATGTTTCTGCGTTTGTTTTATATATAGCCAGACCACTTAATCCTATAATTCTCTCCATTGACTGCCAAGATGACATGCTAAGAATGAACTGAAATGACATTTTTTGAGTTTCACACTTGAAATCATTGAACAAATTTGTTGATAATAGCTGAGTTATTAATAACCAAATGTCTATAGACATATACTATTGTTTTGTGGTTGAAGAGCTGTTGTTATTTTTCCTAAACAGTCCCTCTCATTATGTGAATAATTGTTTAGTAAAGAGTTATTGACAGAAAGATGTAGCTTATTAGATGATAGTCTCAGATCCCTCCCATCTTCCCTTCCTTCTTTCCTTCCCCCTTTTCCTCCCCCCTCCTTTCTTTTCCTTCTTCCTTTTTTTCTTTACAGAGAACTTATTTAAGGCATTGGCCACTGATGTTCTTTCTTTAATTTTGACGCTAGTTTTGATTAACATCAATTTGAGCAACTATTTTAATTTTTTAATGGCTAATTACAACATTTCTAACACGAGCAAGATGATACTGGCTTTGCAGTTCTAAGTACATAGGAAGTTAAAGTAACATCAAAAGCTTAGGTTATGTCAAATTACTAAAGGGTAAGCACAAACACATTTATTTTCTACAAGAAATTATATTAATTTGAATATAATTTGATATATTTTGAAGTTGAATTTTATAGATTTAAGCCACCACTTCTGAGGATGAACATAACATGTACCAAAGACAAAGCCCCTTCAAGAGCTTTATGTTTGTGTAATAATGGTTGGCCTTCTGGTGAAAAACTGCTTTTAAAAATAAAGTGTTGGTGGTTGTAAGGAGAATACACTATTTCAGGGCTTTGAAAAGTTTGTGACTTAGCATCTGATCTACCTTACATCTGGGCCTCTGTTTTTTACATTATTACAGTATTGGTCATATATTTTATTTTTTAGCCCCTAAAGATATTTAGAAAATATTTTCTTGTGTGTCATGTTTAAGAGAATGCAGTAATTTCATTTTGGCAGTACAGACATAGCTTGAGTTAATTTAGATGCAAACCATAAAAGCATTTTTCAATTCCTCTTTTTTCATAAGAGTTCCAGCATTTCTTTCTGAGACTCAGGAGCCCAACGCACACTATCCGGC
This sequence comes from Arctocebus calabarensis, assembly GCA_963573935.1. Taxonomy (NCBI): domain Eukaryota; kingdom Metazoa; phylum Chordata; class Mammalia; order Primates; family Lorisidae; genus Arctocebus; species Arctocebus calabarensis. Next base: position 14,506 of record CAUYON010028578.1, read on the forward strand.
GGACATACTTTGTGACTCCCACTTCACTTCTGCAAGTTTTTATGTGCAGCCTAACCATGACTTTAAAGTTATTTGAGTAATTTATTGCCAAAGAGATACCAGGAGAAAGGCTGGGTGAATAAAACTAAGCCTTACTGCAAATTGCCAGAGTCATCTTGTTTATATTACATTGACTTAATGAAATTAACATTAATCTCCAGAATGAGGTAGAACAAAGAATTCTAGACTAGAAACCAGAGACCTGGCAGTATCAGTTAATGACCCAAGGAAAGTCATATAATCTCTCTGACCTTCATATTTCTTATTTGTAACTTGAGATAATAAAGTGGACTTTTGCAAGGACCATATGAAACTATATACCTTCAAGTATATTATGATATAACAGGCTACATAATGTGTATACACACACATACACACATATCTAAATATACATATTGTTCTTGGAGTTGAATTCATATCTCTTAGATTAAGAATGTTATGAATTGAAAGGTTAGTCTAAAAATTGAGTAGTTTTTAATAAGTTACTTGCTCACTGGTTTACTTCTAGCAAGAAGTCTATAAAAGTAAATTTTTATCATTAGATAATGACATTCTCTAGTTAGGAAAAATGAGAAGTTAAACATGTATTTAACAAACTAAAAACTGTTGAACACTTAGTTTAATACAGACATGCATAGCAGGTAAATGTGCTTCTTCCAATTAATTATGTTTGTATTTATAGTTTTTATTTTGCTGATATGAGCTTAAATATGAAAATGTTAATGTCAAGGCTATTAAAGAAGATTATTAAAAACATGAAATATGAGTTTTATCAGCAGATTGTGTATGGCAGCTTCAGAATCGATGAAATCCCCGGTGCATTTTTTATTACCTTCCATTCCCAAACATTTGCAACCAAAAAGCAAGAAATATGTTAGCAGGGAATTCACTGTGTATGATCAGGATCTTGTGGGCTAAGCTTTATGATTGTGACTTTTATATTAGGGCTTCTGGAAATGGGAGTATAAAAATGAAAGAAGAAACAGCATGATGGGGCAAGAGCCAGAGGCTTTCTTTCCTCTTCATTCTATGGTAAATGGTATACTGTATTCCTAGGTCAGTTGCAATGATCAAGTGTATGTCATGAAATGCAGGTTCTTATGAGGCTATGGGTTCAGTGTCATGATCTTGCAAGCAGGATTCATTAAGACATTGAGCTGGGAGCTCTAAATCCGGATAATCCATGGATATTTTATAAAATGGGATTTTCAGAGAATTCTTAGTTTCTGTATTTCTTCTATGGAGTCAATGTTTGCTTTGTTTTGATGTTTCATTGAACCTCTTTGCATTTTCTTATTTGAAACGAGGACATGTTGGATATCCAATAAATTGTGTTTTCTGGATAACTTATTAAGATCCGTAGTAGTTGAATTGAGATAAACTAAAAGATTGATTAGGACTTATTTTATATGGTACAATTCTATAGGAAGGAACCAAGAATGTGCAATTAACTATGCCTCCTTTTGTTCCTTATAACTTAAGGTATTTTGAAGGTGATATAAAATAGAGCAAAATAGGTTACATTAAAAATGTTTTCAAAAGAAGAAAGCAAAGCAAATTTAGGGAGTGATATAATGAGAGTGTAGGAATAGGGCAGAAATAATTATGCTGAAGTTACTACTTTCTTGGATTAAATGATAGATATGACTCTAAATTTCTATTTGCCACTGAGACAAGTTCACTTACTCAGTTACAAGTGTCCAGTAATAAATAAATAAAAATGTTCAGGATAATTACAGTGTTATTAGACTTATAGCAAAAATGGAGATGCTATTTATTCTTCCTTATATTTTTTCCTAAAAGACAATACATTATAGAACTCTAGTCTTCAAAATAATCTAATTTTTTGTAATTTGGAAATCATCAAATTCACCAGGTGAGACTGCAATGCAAAGGTGGTAGAGTGACAGAAAACTCAAGATGAGTAACCATAAATCCTGTCCACGTGTTAATTCTCCACTTTATTCTCGTTTTTTAATTCTAGTGAAGACATTTTTATGTTGTTATAAAGTGATAAAAATAAATTAATATTCAAAATTAGAGAAACTTTAATCATCCAATAAAGTTTCACAGTGTTTTATAATCTCTTCTAATAAGGGATGGTATAAAATTGTTTTTATAAACAGGTTTAATATTCACATGTACATTTATTCTCCCTGATATTCCATACATTCAGTTATCACTCTTTGCAATGAAGGACTGCCTAACATCTGTATCAAATCAGATTTTCTCTAATTTTTATGTATGCCCTCTTGTTCCATCATCTGCATTAAAATTCAAAAGCAGACATGATCTATTCCATACTGATTTCTTCTTCTGTATTGCAGATCTATAAAACCTGTCATTTACTGCCTTGTTTTGCAGATTTCTTCTGTGAGCATTTGTCTTTTTGGCATTTCTCTCTCTCACCTTTGACCTGAAGTCAGGGTCCTTCTTTTGGCATATCAATGGCTAAAGCATCTTTTCATGAAGAAGAGCTAATCAAATTGGCAATCCAAGAGAGGTCTGTGTATTCTCACTTCTCAGATTTGCAACACCTTCTCATCATTCTCTCAGTGCCTTTTCTTATTTCTGTGGTGTTTTAAATATTCCCTTACATGGTGAAGACATCTGGACATTCTGACTATGTGTCTGGTTGCATGCTGTGTACACTGTGCCTTTAAAAAGAGAGAAATTCCAGTCCTTCTGCTCTTGTTCATTCTTACAAGATTGCTAAAGTTTTACTTTGAATGGAGTCATTCTTTCCCAGCAAGGTAAACCTTTTGGAAGTTTTGCTGGAAACATATGTACGACATCTCTCCTATCCTGGAAAGCAGCCTATTCATGCAGTGCTGAGGGATTCATTTAATTAAAGAGGGCCAGGAGCCTGCTTTGAATTGCTTAAGGGTGCAGCTCCAAATTCTCCAGTCTTTTCATTAACTCTGGTCTTTGTAACACATCATTTTCTATCATTTAGGAATAGAAAATAGAGTTTTACCCTTTCGGTGAATATCCTACTATTTGAATAAGTGGATTTTGAGATAACAATAAACAACTTTGTAATTTCTGTACTCAGAGCTTGTAAGTAGATAATTTAATGCAATTGAATAATGATTTACTTAGGACCTACTAATTTTGAACAGCATACATATGTTATTCATATCTTACACTTAAAAAGATGATGAATAACATTGTTCATCCCCTAGAGTTTATAATCTAATGAGAGAGATTTAACTGACCAATCAGAAAAAAATCAGTTGATTGTTTTAGTGTTGATCTTTAGAATGACTTTTTGCAAAATGCAGGAAAACTATTGCATCATCTTCACATAACAATCTTTTATACTTCTTTTAACTTTGTTATCAAGTTCTGTGGTTCATAACATGCTTTGTGGATGAGGCTTACCAACTGTTTTGAAATATTGTTATTCTCTCCATTTGTTCAAACATGTTAAATTTTTTTTTGTATTTGTAGAGCCAGTGATTTATAATTCTTGGGCTTAATATTATTGCAAGTGGGTGGAGAATTTAAAATATTTTGTTTTGGTGCTTCACATTGTCTTCAGCTACTGCAGTTAGCTAGTGACAATTTTCTGTTGTTCTTGAGTGGTTATTGGCATAAATTGTAACTAGCATACCAGTTAATAACAGTGGTGTTAAATAATTTGAAATGCTCTATCGATTGACTAGAGCTTTAAGCTATGGTCTTTGTAGTTGGAAGATGCGTTCTATTAGGCTTTTATGTTACTGCAGAATCATGCTATTGCTTATAAATTTAGGCGTCTTACTCTCTGGGTCCACTCTCCTACATTTTTCTACTAAACTTTTTAAACAAGTAGAACATGATTAGAATTTATATATAATTTTGATAGGTAATTATTCCTTATACATATTCTCTTTACCTCTACATATAGTCCTGGTCAGTTTGTTAACTGATAGGAAATATCATGCATACAGGAAATCATGTAAGTATAACTGATAGAGCATGAGATCAGCAGGAATTGGAAAACTATGGCCTGTGGGTCACATCTGGTTTACCACCAATTTTTTTAAAATAAAGTTTTATTGTAACATAGTGCATATTATTGTTTATCTTTTCTGGAAAGTTGATGTATATGATGAGGGCAGAATTGAATAGTTTCAACAAAGATATTATTTCATGTACAGCCTGAAATAAGTATTGTCTAGTCTTTGCAGAGAAAGCATGCTAATTCCTGGTCTTGAGATGGTTAAATATATAACCTCTCAATGTAATAGAAAAGGTGGAGTTCATTTTTTTCTCTTCTATAATTGGATCATTTAATAGTCTTGGGAAAATTAAGATATTTGAAAATCTTCTAATGTATTTTACAAAGTCACTGATTGTATTTAAATGAATATATTTTAAACTTGTTATACCTAGTGTGACAAGTTGACAAACTTACTGATTTAGTATTGATATTCTAAATACGTAAAGATATAATGATATAATTAAGTCATTAATTTTAATGGCTTATCAAGAAAGGGAAATAAAATAATTGAATATCTCCTATGTTTCAGGCTTTATCCTCGGTTCATATACCCAGATAGCAATTAAATTTCAGAAAGTAGAATATTGGCAACACAGAGGAAATTATTGCCCTATGTTTCAAGAGAGACACGTATTCTCTCATATATTGTTCTTTTCATTTCTCATTTTATGGATAAGAAAATTAAATTTTGTGTGATTAAATAGCTTGCCTGAGATTAGAAATCAGTATAAGTGGCAGAACTAGCATTTGGATGTAGGTCTGCAGAGTTCGAAAGCCCATGTTTTTATACTAAACGATGCTGCCTAGTATGCTACATCAAGACATATGGTGACTTGAAATAAATCTATTTGAGATTTGTGAGTTGTGTTTTTGAAAATAGCACTAGGATCTTTCTTAAAAATTATCAACTTCTCATAGACGCTTATTAACTAAATGAGTAAAGATGATATTAAGTAGGTCTCCTATAATCCCCTGAAAGTGAAATACCAAAGATGTCTTCCTTTCAAGAAACCAACAAATTTTGACAGAAAAAAAGGCTAAAAGCACTCTCAAGTGTGTCTGCCATGCATTTTGTTCCTGTAGCAAATGTAAGAAAATGTTTACTTCCCTCATAGTTTCTTGTCTAGTCCACTCTTTCTCCTAAAGCTAATACTATTATAAGACAAAGTCAGTAGAGAATGATATGAAAGCAAAGGTATGATAGAACACAAGTAAGTCAGTTAACAAGTTTCTGAATTTATTATAGACCCAGTGAAATGCTGAATGGATAGTCAATATGACTTCTTAGCTTGTCATATCCTTTATTGTCGGCTCCTTTCCATTTCTTACAATGGCCAACTCCTGCTAGAGCCATTATTGTTATTCTGTATTACTTGCACTAACTTTGTTTGGAGAAAAATTAGCAGCTACAAAGAACTTCAGATTTATAAAAATATATGGCATGCTTTAGTTCTTTTGCTAAAGTTGTTGAACCTGTTTAATAAGCTGAAAATGAAATAAACTTCTCTGAAAACTGCAAAATTTTTCAGGGATAAAAATCCGTGGACTGTCAGTTTTGTTGCTATTTTTCCCGTTAAGTAATATGGCTTTAACTCGGCTAACTGGTTTATACCCATAAGGAATTTTAACTTGTTTTATAAATAGTTGAAATAAGATGCAATTTGCATGTAACACATCTTAGTTATCAAAATGGATAAATCTATAGAATTATAATCCTGAACTATTTTAATTATATTTCTTTTTGTGCATATGGTCAAATAATTATGATCACAGGAAATATAATTATTAATTCTTTACTTATAATAATATAAAGTATATTGGGTGAAAATAAAGAAAGTATCAGGGAGTGGATACTCTATTTTTTGCCTATTATAGGTATAACAAATTCTAATCTATTTATGAATATAGGGAAATCTGTTGGTTATGATGGGTCAAAAATAGGAGAATTGATTGTTTTGGCTCAATTCTCCAGGTGGCGCTAAGTATAAGATTACGTAAGGAATATAAACTTTAGAGGATGTGGCTAAACAAAGTTGAAAAAAATTGTGTATTCCACATATTCTACATGTGAAATTGTAACCATATCATAACAGAAAACATATGTGGTGCCATTAGCTTGACTTAAATTACTGAAAATGCATATAGGTCCTTTCCTCCAATATTTCAATACAGGCATAGAATTCTAAAGTTTATTTTAAGAATGTACGTCAAATCAAGTTGATGATTAAATAGTATCAGAAAATATGAAACCATTATAAGATTGGTAGAAAACATTGTTATACAAAATTTTTACTTTAAGTTAATTAGTCAGGATGTGAATTTCAGTGATAATTAAGTTAGAATAAAGTACTTTCTTCTAAATGTACAAATCATGCTAATTTCACTGTCTGGATATGATTAGCCTATTAGGAAAACACCGTGATGTCATTAAGAAAATTAACATATTCCAGGTGCATTATTCTACTGGTGTAATCCCATTGTAGAATGAGTTTGTTCATTTGAAACTGAGAAAAATATAATTTAATTCAGATGAATAAGACAAAACTTCATTGCAAACTACTAGTGGCAATTTCCCCCATGGGCACCAAAAATAAAACCTGAACTTTTAATAATGTGTTTTAGCAAATCAGAAATCTGTTTTGCAGAAGCAGTGTTTCCAACTTTACATTCCATCCAGATAGTGAATGAGGAACATAATATATCTTGGGGTGATGATTTGAATTTTTTTCAGGGAAATAATCATATGTCAATCTGATGAAACTTAGGCTAATGAGTGTATGTACACATGTAAACATTTTATGTTTTATTTATTAAGTTAATAAAAATTTGTGAGTGCTTGCTACATTTCATGCTTTTAGGTATGCATTGATGAGTAAAACATCTTCCAAATTAAAATACCTTTTGCATTCAGTTTGATCTGAAAAACAACAAATTTTAGTTGTGAATAAAATATATTTTTTAAATAAATTTTATCCTTCCAATTAATTATTTAATTGTTAAGATTAATTCATAAATTAGTTATTTGATGTATTTTTGAAGAGACTTCAATATTTAAATTTGAAGTATACCAAATTATTTTTTAGTAGAGGAAATGGTGGTGTTATTCTCAGAAAATAAATAGCATATCATTAAGACCATGCATATATTGCTTTAAGACAAAATTGTTCATGAACTGCTCAAATAGTTTTAGCCTTTAAAAATTTTTCACTTTAATAACTGAAATAATATTTTTAATTCAAAAAAATCTTAAGATTCTTTTAACTTATTTCCTCAATTTCCAAAAAGGAAAGGAGAATTCACATTTATAGAAGGATTCTGTATTCCTAATTACATAGGACAAAATCATTTTTCTATAGCACAATTTTTTTCCTAATCAAATATTCATTAATGAGATTACCAGGTTCAAATATGAATTATTATTAGTGGTACAAATACTGTTTTTCTAAATCAAGCCTATTTTAAATTGTAAATTACTTTCATCTGTTTAATCTAATAGTGAATGACAGTTGGAAAGAAAGATAAAAGCTATCCAGCTGGAATTCAGATTATATTGGGAGAGTCCCTTTTAAAAAATAAGTGTCATGTCTTAGGGTACAAATCTTACCTCAACAAATTCAAAGAATAGAAATTATTCCTTGTATCTTCTTAGACTGTCTTGGAATAAAAGCTGAACTGAACACCAATAGAAATCTTCATACTCACATAAAGTCATGGAAATAACCTAGGCACTGAGCTTCATTAGATTTCTTGAACAACATGACAATGATGCCACAGCTATTAAAACTTGGGAAACTGCAAAGCAATCCTAAGAGGGAAATTTTTATCATTTCAATCCTACCCAACGTGTTCTATGAAGCAAATATCACCCAAATTCTAAAAGCAGGAAAAGACTTAACAACAAAGGAAAACTACAAACCTATATCATTAATGAATATAAATGCAAAAATATTCAATAAGGGGCAGTGCCCATAGCTCAGGGTTACGGTGCCGGCCACATACACCGAGGCTAGCAGGTTTGAACTCAGCCCGGGCCAGCTAAACAACAATGACAACGGCAACAAAAAAAATAGCCAAGCATTGTGGCAGACACCTGTAGTCCCAGCTATTTGGGAAGCTGAGAGAATCGCTTAAGCTCAAGAGTTTGAGATTGCTGTGAGCTGTGACACCACTGCACTCTACCGAGGGTTACATAGTGAGACTCTGTCTCAAAAAAAAAAAAATTCTGTAAGATCCTAGCAAAAAGAATACAGCAACACATTAAAAACATCAGACATCATGATCAAATGGGTTTTATTCCAGGGATGCAAGATTGGTTCAACATATCTAAATCCATAAATATAATCCACCACATAAATAAAATAAAATAAAATAAAAAGGCCATGTGATTCTGTCAATTGATGCAGAAAAGACTTTTCTCAAAATCCAGCATCTTTTCCCGACAAGAACACTTAATAAAATTGGCAAAGAAGGGACATTTCCTAAACTGATAGAGGCTATCTATAACAAATCCACAGCCAATATCATATCGAATAGAGTAAAACTGAAAGCATTGCCATTCAGAACAGAATTAGACAAAGATGCCCACTATCACCACTGCTATTCAACATAGAACTTTTAAGAAAGAACCTAGAAATGAACCCTGCCACATATCGCCATCTGATCTTCAATAAACCAAACAAAAGCATGCACTGGGGAAAAGAACCAAACCCAGGCCTCTCACTTATGACAAAAAATGACTTTCACTGGACAAAAGATTTAAATTTAAGACACAAAATAATAAAGTTCTAGAAGAGTATGTGGGTAAAACGCCTGACAAAATTGGCCTGCAAAAAGCTATCAGGAAGAACTCCTTGGCAAACTGCAGCAACACCGAAAATAAATAATTGAGATTTGATCAAGTTAAAAAGCTTCTGCATAGCTAAGAGTACCACACTAAAGCAAACAGACAGCATTCAAAACAGAACAAGTTTGCATATTACAAATCTGACAAAGGGTTAATAACTAGAATCTACAGAGAACGCAAATTAATTTTTAAAAAAGGAGAGCAAACAAGCCCATTTACAAGTGGGCAAGAGACTTGAACAGAAACTTCTCTAAAGACAACAGACAAATGAGCAACAAATGTGAAAAAATGTTCATTATCTCTTATGATCAGAGAAATGCAAATCAAAACCATTCTGAGATATCACCTAACTCCAGTAAGATTAGCTCACATTACAAAGTGTCAAACGTGCAGATGCTGGAAGAGATGCGGAGAGAGGAGAACACTTTTACACTGCTGGTGAGATTGAAAATTAATACAACCTGTATGGAAAGAAGTATAGAGAGTTCTCAAGGAACTAAAAGTTGATTTTCCATTTGATCCTGCAATTCCATTACTAGATATTTACCCAAAAGAACAAAAATAATTTTACCACAAGGACATTTGCACCAGAATGTTTATTGCAGCTCAATTCATAATTGTCAGGTGGGGAAGCAACCCAAGTGCCCATCAACACATTAATGGATTAACCAACTGTGGTTTATGTACCATGGAGTACTATTCAGCCATAAGAAAAGATGGAGAATTTACATCTTCGAGGTTAGCTGGATGGAGTTTAAAAACATCCTTCTTAGTAAAATATCACAAGAATTTGGGAAAAATATCCAATGTACTGAATACTAATCTGAAACCAATATATAAACAACTACATGTCCACATGAAAGAAAAAACGCTAGTCTAGCAAAGGAGTGGGGAGAGAAGTAAGAGGGAAGGGGAAAGGAGGGAAGATGACTAGAGGAATCTCATCTCATGTGCACAATGTGAGACTGTTCAGCAGGCCCCCTGGGTGAAGGGCTCCACTACAACTTGAACTTTACCTTAGAAATGAAAACAATATAACCTAAACATTTGTATACTCATATAATCTGAAAAAATTTTTACAAGTGCCTTTTGAATTAGTATTTTTGCATCACAAGGTGTTGTTCGTACATTGCACTGAAACCTAAAATGCGTTTCAGAACTATAGTCTGAGATACTTTCTAACACATTAAAATTCTTCATTGAATCCATGAAATCCTATTTCTGTTCCTAGTTGCATTTCCAGGGTAAAGCAAACATTATGTCAAATGTCAGCTAAACCTCTGTGTTCATATCCACCCCAATGCCATTAAAAAAATATGGCGAGTGTGAGTTAGTCCCTGCTGTGATTTGAATGTCCCCTCCAAAATTCATGCTGAAATTTATTTGCCATCGTGACAGTCAACAGAGAACAGAGAAGGAGAATCTTTAAAAGAAAGTCATTTAGTCAGGAATCACCATTGCAGTGGGAATATGCTTGGCATAGTAAGCTAATGTGCATATTTAGAGCAGTAAAGGAAGATGAGGTTTTTAAAGGAAAAACAAGGAGGATTACATAATTAGCTTGATATAATTACCCTTGGTTACAATCAGTAACAAGGGTGGTGACAGTCCAAAGTTGGACAGGCAGTTGCTGGGAGGATGTCATTGCAGACATACTTTTGCATATGGTGTATGGTGTATGTGTGTATGTGTGTGACGGCTTTTGTGCAAGGTTATGGTTTCTGCAGTCTTTTCTGATAATGCCTGTTATTAGGCATTTGTGTATGAGAACCCTTCCTTTATGGTCTCCCCTTGCTTTATTTATCAGCTCTATTTGTTTTTAACTTAAGTGACTCTATTTTGATTCTGACAATGTTCAGAATCACATTGTCACAATGTTCACATTTCCCCCTACTGATCAAGATCTTTCTCAAAATCATCACTGATGAATTCTGTCTCGTAGCTCGATTTTGATTTGTCCCTGGGTGTCAGATACACCTGCCTCAGTTTGTTCTAATCTGGTCTCACATTGGAGGGAAGTGATCGATGGCTAGGGTCAAAACTCTTCTAGCCATATTTGAACAACAAGGGAGGCTTGGAGTGGCTGTCAATACTCTATATGGACTTTATTGTTATGTTTAATTTGTCTTGTAGGTATTGGCTATCATTTAAAAGTGTTGAAGTTGGTTAGGCTCTATAAATTTGTACCAATTTAACAAGTAACAAGTGTAAATTCTAAAAGGGATATACCAACCAAAATAATAATTTCAGTTTGCATAATTGTTTTGAGCTGTGAACCTAGGCATAAAGTGAACCAACTGAATAAATTAAATAAACCACAGGGAACTGAGACTTATATCAACATGGTCTAGGTTTTGCCTGTGCGTGTGCATGGGCGTATGCATGTGTGTGTCTTAAATTTCCCAGAAGAATTTATCCAAGCATCTTATATAGTAGTAGCAACAGTAAATTTTCTTATTTAGCCAACAGGTAATATAAAGTGATGTTGTCATCTAGTATCTTGTAATTGAGATAGCAGAGAGTGAACAACAGTTATAGTAGAGATATTACCATCCCCATTTAGGTGCATTAAAAGATCTCTTAGGTTAGGTTTTGTCAAATTACCAGCAGAAGCTACTGATTGTGAAATGTTAATTATGCAGGGTGTCCCGAAGTAGCACATAAAGTCCCTATGCCTAGGGAATATGGAGCCTTTCAAGCAAAGCATTTTATGTAGAATTTAAACTGTAATATTTTAGGCTTAACTTTGGTAATTTTAACCAATGTTTTTAGCTGATTGTTATAAAGAGAGGATATATTTATTGAAGGTATGTAAATAACCATATTGTTATAAAAATGAGAATACTCATGGATGAGTTTTTGAATTTTAGTAGGGAGAAAAAGCAAATTACCATGCCCATTACCAAATTTTTTAAACTATAAAAAGTTTAAGAGAGATAAATCTTCTTAAATATTGAAAACAACATATTAAGTAAATAACCAATAATGTTTTAAATAAACTCATGACATTAGTTATTTAATCTGACCTAATTTTTGTTATATAGTTTTTACAACTAATACAGATAAAACAAAACAAAATTTAGCATGAGTACCTGTGTATTCAAATAGTATTTTCTAAATCATTAATTAATGTCTGTTTGAAAATCTTTTGAAATAAACATATGTATATACATATACATATAGTTTTACTTTGAATATTTAGTGTTTTGAAATAGAATTGGACAATTTTTGTTTGCTTAAAAGCCTTCACACTATTTAGAAAAACTATAAAGTTACAAAAAATCTGGAAGCGTATCAGAAAGATTCTGTAGGGTTGAGAGCTATGAAAACTGAGAACACAATGCAAACAGATTGAAGTAAGAGTCTTCACTTATTTACATTGACCCTGACAACCAGGATACTCAAGTTGAATCAAAAGAAGATTCAAAGGAAGATTTTCAGTGGCATTTCAGGACCTGTATCTGCTCCATAGCTAAAGCAGCCATTTGTTTAGGTTTTATTTTTTTATTTCAGGTTAATGTGAGGGTACAAACAACCAAGTCAAAATATTTGCATTTGTTAGGCAAAGTTCCTTTTATAATTATGTCCTGCACTCAGAAGGTGTGCCAAACACCCCCACACCATACCCATTCAGTGGGTGGACCCAAACCCCATCCCTTTCCCACCTCCTCAACTTGAATTGAAATTTTTCTCCCATGTGGGCACGCATTAAGCCACCTGCTGGCTTCATATTAGTATTGAATACATTGGATAATTGCTTTCCATTCTTGTGATACTTTACTAAGAAGAAGGTTTTTCAACTTCATCCAGGTTAATACAAAAGTTATAAAGTCACCATCTTTTTATAGCTGAATAGTATTCCATGGTGTATATATACCACAATTTGTTAATCCATTCCTTAGTTGATGGCATTTAGGTTGTTTTTAGTGTTTGAATTTTTGGTCCATCAGCTACATTAACAAAAGAATCACTAAAAATTGCAATTCAAAATTAAGTCATTGGTATCATGTTTTCTCTTCTTTTTGAAAGAGTTAATAAGTAAATATAAATGCAAAGGCAATGAAAATTTAAATATTTAAAGGAAAAACCAGAAGTATTATCACTGTTAATAGCTAAAGCAATTCCTTCATGGAAATTTTCTAGAATAGCTTCAACTTATAAACATATTTTTGTATATAATATAATTTTATAAATTATTTTTACATGATATTCTTTTTTAATTAAATGATAACTGTGTATAATTATGGGATACAATGTGCTGATTTGATATACAATGTGGAATGCTTAAATAAAACTGATTAATATAGCCATCATCTCACTTACTTGTTGTGATAAGACATTTATACTATACTCTTAGTAGTTTTGAAATGTACCACTGCATTATGCACAATAGGTGAAATCCCACCAAGAACCCTATCTTCTCCTATCCTCCCCCCCGTCCATCCCCTCACCTTCTTCTCCTCTCCTTTCTGGATTATATTTGTGTTTTATCATTTGTACGAATGTGTAGGTGATGATATAGTGGTTTCATAATAGTATTGAGTACATTGAATACTTTTTATTCCCATTCTTCAGATACTTTACTAAAAATAATATGTTTCCGTTTCATCCAGGTAAACAGAAAAGTTGTAAAGTCACTGTCCTTTCTATGGCTGCCTAGTATTCGTGTGATATAAATATATCACAATTTGTTAATCCATTCATGGGTTGATGGCATTTGGGTTGCCTCCACGGGGAAAATGGGGAGGAATTATGAATTGGGGATAATGAATTGGGCTGCAGTAAACACGCTGGTGCAAATGCCTTTGTTGTGAAATGATTTTTGATCATCTGGGTATATACCTAGCAGAGAAATTGCAGGATTGAACAGGAGGTCAACTTTTTGTTCCTTGAGAATTCTCCAAACTTCTTTCCAAAAAGATCATATTAGTTTGCAGTCCCACCAGCAGTGTAGAAGTGTTCCCTTCTCTCTACATCCACACCAACATCTGTAGTTTAGGGATTTCGCAATGTGGGCTAATGTACTGGAGTTAGATGGTATTTGAAAGTAGTTTTGATTTGCATTTTGATGGTTAAAGATGTGGAAAATTTTTTCCTGTGTTTGTTGACCACACACCTGTCATCTTCAAAGAAGCTTCTATTCAAGTCTTTTGCACACATAGAGGTGGGGTTATTTGTTCTTTTCTTGTTGATTAGTTTGAGTTTTCTGTGGATTCTAGTTATCCGACCTTTTTCAGAAACATAACCTGCAAAAATCTTTCCCATTCTGAATGTTATCTATTTGCTTTACTTATAGTGCTCTCGGTGCAAAAGTTTTTTAGCTTGATCAGATCCCAGTAATATAATTTTGGTGCTGCTTTAATTGCCACAGCATTCCTCTTCATAAAATATTTTCCCAGGCCAATTTCTTTAAGGATTTTCCCTATACTACCTTCTAGTATTTATATAGTTTCATGTCTTAAAGCTTTTACCCAATGAGAGTCTATTTTTGTTAGTGGTGAAAGGTGAGGGTCCAGTTTCAGTCTTCTATGCGTTGCTAGCCAGTTCGGCCAGCCCCATTTGTTAAATGGGGAATGTTTTCCCTGGTGAATGTTTTTGATAGGCTTATCAAAGATCAAATGATGATAAGTGGTTGCATTCATCTCTATTCTGTTTCATATATCTACTTCTCTATTTCTGAGCCAGCACCATGCTATTTTGATCACAATAGATTTATAGTATAGCCTGAAGTCTGGTAACGTGATACTTCCTGATTTGTTTTTATTTCTAAGTAATGTGTTTGCTATTCAAGATTTTTTCTGATACCATATAAAAAGAAGTACTTATTTTTCAAGATCTTTAAAATATGAACTTGGTGCTTCCATAGAGATTGCATTAAATCTGTAGATGCTTTGGGTAGTATGGACATTTTAACAGTGTTGATTCTTCCCAGCTATGAGCATGGTATTTTTTCTAGAGCTAAACCTTGGAGGATTCCTGGCTGGACAACCCCAGTTAAGAGTTCCAATCAGATTGTCTCATGCAGTTCAAACACTGCTTAATAGAGAGATCAAATGGTCTCTGGTGGAGGATAGAATTCCACAGGTGGTTCTATTCCACAAACCTAATGGGATAGCAGTCAGGCCCTTCCATTGAGCTGTCAATTGCTTGTCAAGGTCCCTACTATCATGAGCACTCCAGCCTTCAGGGCACAGTCAGAACCTGTGGTGCATATTCCAAACTGGAAATCAGCATCTCTGCTCTCCAGGCACATTCAGAATTGGGGGTCTGCACCCCACCCACTGAGCATATTCAAGACCAGGAGTCTGCATCCCCTTCTACCCCTCACTGTCATAGTGCATCTCTCACTCAACTGCATGTCCCTTTCTTCCCTCTGCTTCCCCATGAGTCACAGTTTCTGTGTTGCTGACCAGTGGCCCAGACTATGCCCAGATTTCTGAGAGAATGGCCAAATACTCTGGGCTCCATAGGGAGCAGAACTTCAGACCACCATGTGAGGGGGGAAGGGTGTACTGGGAGTTCAGAATTGCAGGGAAAATATTTTTTCAAATTTATGCCGGGCAGGATGGTGTCTAGGTTCACAAGTTGGACCTCCCTGGAGAAGGAGACCTGGTGTTTAGTGGCTTTCTCCTATGGGATAAAATGACAGATCTTTTGTCCCTTGCTCACTGCAGAGAGCCCATGATGAGCCTCCTGCTTGGGGGAGGGTGTCTCCTGTCCTCTTGGCAATGGGCTTTGTACCTGTGATTTGTTTTCTTTAATGTTTTTTCTTGGAGTCACAGCTTACCTAACTTCTTTCATAGCTCAGCTCCCCACCTTTGACTTCATAGAGTCCCATTCTGTCTGGTTTTTCTCCTTCTGGACAGGAGCCTCTGACAAAAGTTGCTTCTAGTAAGCCATCTTCCTTCTACCTGGCTTTCTGTGATATTCTTATGACTCCAAATTTTTAGTTATTTCACAAGTTTAGCTTTTTTCACATTAGTTTTAGTTTGCTTCCTTCAGCCGCTCAATATTCTATAATTTTTAACAATATCAGTAGGAGTCTTTGGCTACAAGGAGATTCTTATATTTTAATTCTAGAGAAGTGACTATTTTATTCTTAAAAATTTTCTCTGTACTGATCAGTAAAAAATTATGAAAGTGATAAATTATCCATTATAAGATAAGAGATGTTTTTCTGGACTTGCTCTCTCAAATGGGTTAAGAGTTTGTCCTACTTATTTGAAGGATGTTGGTTCAACTGAATTGACACATTCTCCCTCTCTTTTTTTTTTCTTTTGTACATTCACAGATGTTTTTGAAAAAGAGAAACTTTCTTTTCAAAAACTGTATACAGAAGATACAAATGTAAATAGAAAATAATATTTTAATATAACTGAATATAAAAGTACAGCATATGTAGATAGAAAACTAAAGTTTATTTTCTTGCCAAGAGACATGAACTTTTATGTTTTTCCTTATTTTCTTATGCTAGGTATGTTATATTCTGTCTAGAACATACTATTTAGAATTGTTCTTGGGCCAAAATTTCTCCCTTGTTTTCTGAACAGGCTATTACTTTGACTAAAACACCAATGTCTCATTACCTATTGTTTACTTTTTTAGTAGAAGAAACTTTTCAGATTTTCTTTCCAAAAAATATTAACAAGAAAGAAAATTTATTTCTAAGACCAAGACAATGTATTTGATTCTATTAAAATTCTTTTAGTGTTTTAGACCCAGATTATTCTCCCTATCACTTGAAATTACATATATAATTAAGTGAACTGTTTCAATAGGTATCAAATGGAATATATACATGTATACCTACATTTTAGCTATGGCATTATTTGTAAAATTTGATTATTTATTTTTCTGAATGATCTGATTCAATGTAGACAAAATTTCAACGTATTGACTTAGCAATTAAACATTTGAAAGTTAGGTCATTTAAAAATAGGATTGATATGTTAACAAATAGAGGTTTCTTGTGCTTGATAACATTAATTTTAGAAATTTGTGCTGAATAATCGCTTCTAGGTATATTTGGAAAGATTCCATAACTAGAGCTTGTTTCATGACAATCAGAAAGTTTTCAGAGATGATAAAAAGAAAATAGTGAAATTAGGCTTGGTGCCTGTAACTCAGTGAGCGGGGGGCTGGCCACATACACCGAGGCTGGTGGGTTTAAGCCTGGCCTAGGCCTACTAAACCACAATGACAACTACAACCAAAAAATAACTGGGCATTGTGGCAGGTGCCTATAGTCCCAGCTACTCAGAAGGCAGAGGCAAGAGATTCACTTAAGTCCAAAGAGTTTGCAGTTGCTGTGAGCTGTGATGCCATGGCACTCTACTAAGGGTGACATAGAGAGACTCTGTCTCAGAAATTAAAAAATAGTGAAATTATTTTAGGAGGGCTTGCATATAAAACTGTGAACATGAGTCCCCTTTTAAAAAATTAATTTCCTATGATTCATTTAAAATTTATTATTGAATAGTACAAATAACTTAAGTGAATTCAATTTAATTAATAGTTTTCAGAATTTCCAGATGAATAAACTGTAACCCAGAGAACCTACATGGTTTATTTGCTCAAACAGCATAAAGTTTATTGCATGGCAGAAACAAAATGAAAGTTTAGATACTCCTACTGTTATATTCTCACACCTTATTTAACTACAGTGTTTTAATGTATATAAACTTGGCCTCTCCCTCCAAGATGCCTATAACCCAATTTAGGACCCTTTGAATATATTAGGTTGTAAGGCAAAAGGAAATTAAGATTGCAAATGAAATTAAGTTTGCTGATTAGTGGAACTTAAAATAGGGAGAGTAACATAGTTTATCCAGGTGTACCCAATGAAATTAGAAGAGTCCTTAAATGTGAAAGAGGGAAACAGAAGACTCAGAGTCAAAGGGATTGCAGGTGAAAAAGATTCTATTGGTCATTGCTGCTTTTGAATGGGGAAGTGAGCCAATAAATGCAGGTAGCCTCAAGAACCATGATTTTCAACTGGTGTGCTATGAGAGGATCATGGGTGTGTCATGAAAAATTAAGGATTGTTGATTAAATTATTTTTGAATTAAGTTTAAAACATAGTAAGTATATTCCTTTTTAAAAACTCTTTGTTTTAACCAACATAATTTGAGTGTTCCAAAAAACTTTAACTGTAGGTTCAAGTGTGCAGAGAGAGAAAAAAAATTGAAAAATACCATTCTAGGAGCTGGAAAAAACAAGAAAAAAGAGATGTTTCCCAGACCCTCAGAAAGAATGCTACCTGGCAGAAACTTGATTTTAGACCACTAAAGCCTATTTCAGACCTCTGACCTCCAGAGATTTAAGATACTAAAACTGTATTGTTATAGGCCATCAAGTTTAAGGCAATTTGTTATAGCAGCAATAGGAAACCTATACATATTATAAGTGGGTATACAACATTTTAAGTTGTAAGTGAAAGTGAATGATTTTCTTGACCTTAAAAATGAAGAATCATGTTAAAAGAAAGTTAGGAATAAAATAAACATGAATATACTCTTTCTTTTCTTTAGGTTTCACAAATTTATTTGTTTTCTCTCCCAGAAGATTCTTCAGAGTCTACACATGGCAGATTTCTAAACCCAAATAGCGACAGGCACACATTTTCAGTGTAATCTCATTAAAATTTCCTTTAGAATTAGTGTGGCCTGATTGGTTAAATAAACAAATAAAATTTCAACTCTATTTCTTGAGTTCATGGTTGTGCCTAAGGAACTTTTTATTATGAACTTTTTAATCTATGAAATGGTAGCCTCCTGCACATACTCTAGATAAGATTAAAATTCTCTCTTGGAAAACTTAATATGGTGGAATGATTCCTTTGCGTTATTTTCTACAACTAGCAAGAGCTAGTCTGAAAGAAATTCCTGACTCTTTGATCTTGTTCATTGACAAATTGATTTTTAAAACTTACATTGTTTTCTTTTTCTTTGTTTTTGTTCATAAACTTAAATTTGCCTTATTTGGGATTATTTTGGTTCACTGATATTTTCATGACAGCTAACCCACTATAGTAGTGATCTCCCAATTTCACTGTGGCAATGATAGCTTCCATCCTTCCTTTCCTAGGTCCCTCTCAGCAGTAATGTGAAAGCAGTTTTATTAAGAATAGAAAGATTTTATTTCTTAGAAAGATTCCTTGGAACATTGTCACCTGAATTTTACCAAAGTCTGTATTTGATAAACAAGAATCTCATTCAGATTCAGGCAAGAAAGTGAGTAAGCTGGCACAGCTGGAAAACAGACCAACATCACACAACCATATGTTCTCTATTTATTAACCCTTTATGGTGCTTGATTAGTTGTCTTCCAGGAGTCACACCAAATGGTGTTACTAGACCAAAGGTTAACCACCCAGTAGTGATTTGCAGTTGTGACTTTGTATATTTAAGGTTATATGGCAAGCTTTTAAAATTGACCCTAAATTTTAGTCAAACAAGACACCTGCCTTTTATATCTGACAAAAGAGACAGAAATCTTGAAAAATAGACAGATTAATTATTCATATGTTCATAGATAGATTTATAACTCACAGTTTAATTACCAGTGAGAATTGGTTCATATTATTATTTATTTGTAAAAAATGATCAATGTTGTCCTGGTTGCAGTTGGTCAGGGAGGGGTGGGGAAGAATAAGAGTCAGAATGGAAGAAAGTTGGCTTTCTGACCTCTTGGCTCACTCTCCTTGGAGGGGAATACTGGACAGGATGTTTAAGCTTTAAGATCATACAGATTCTCTCCATAATTACATGCTTGCTGCAGCATTTGGAATAATGGGAATGGAACTGCTTCCAAGTAACTCAGTAACCCACTGATCACTGAAGGAGTATGGGAGGGAGAAAGTGTTTCCTCTTACCCCTTTTCTGGGCTCCAATCCTCTCTGAAAACCTTTCTTCCCACCAGAATGATCCAACAAGTGATATCTCTATTCAGCCATCTTGCCTTTCCTCCATTCCCAGAGTGCCTATTGTATGTCAAGTATTGGGCAAGCATTGGAAAGTGAACCAACACAGGTGTAGAGAGACCCAGTCTTTAACAAGACACTCATTTATTGAGAATACGCTGGGTTTGGCTTCTAATGTGCTCTTTGTTTCCATGGAAAGAGGGATGAAGAGATGTTAGGAGAAGCTGAAAGGAGCAAAATTGATTCAATCAACTGACAAGAAGAATGTATCCTTAGTATTATTGGGGTGGAATGTTCTATATATGTCTGTTAAGCCCCTTTGTTCTTGAGTGGTGTTTAAGTCCATTGTTATTTTTTATTTCATTTCTTTTCAGATGATCTGTCCAATTCTGTCAGTGAGATGTTGATGTCCCTGGCTATTATTTTGTTGTAGGATATTATATTTTTCATACTGGTTAGGGTTTGTTTTATATTTAAGTTGGGTACATACATATTTAGGATTGGAACATCTTCATGTTATATTGTCACCTTGACTAGTATATAGTGTCCATCTCTGCATTTTTTAACATTTCTTAACATAAAGCCCAATGTATCCACAAATAGTATATCGATTCCTACATTTTCTGATTTCCATTTGCATGAAATGTTGTTTTCCAACCCTTTGCCTTGATTCTTGTTTTGTTTTTGGAGATTAGATGTGTTTCCTGAAGGCAGAATATACTTGGTTTGTGCCTTTGTATTTAGTCAGCTAATTTGTTCCTCTTCAGTGGGAAATTCAAGCAATTCACCTTTATTGAGAGAATTCATAAACGTGGTAGAGTTCTCTTGACCTTGTTTTATGGAGATCTGTTGCCTAGTTTTTATCACTTTGGTCATTGTGGAAAGTTGGATTTGCCCTTTAATTTTTGGATTTTACTTTGCTGATGGCACATGTGATGGTTTGTACATGGTATGGGTCTGAGTACTTCCTGTAGAGCTGGTCTTGTAGTGGTGAATTTATTCAATGTTTATTTTCAGTAAAAAGTTTGATATCTTTACAAAATATGAAAGTTAGTATAACAGGATACAGAATCCTGGGCTGTAAATTGCTTTGTTCAATTGCAGGTGACCATTCTCTTCTGGTATGTAAAATTTCTTCCACAAAGTTCACTTTCTCCCTACTGTTGGGCCCTTGTAGGTTACGTCTGACTCTTTGTAGAATGTTTTCCTTCATTTTGACTATGTTCAAGTTAGTCACAATGTATGTAAGAGATGGTTTGTTTGAATAGAATCTGGATTTCTATAAGTATGTAACTATCTAGTATCTGTATTTCTAGGTTTCTGGCTAAATTGTGACTTGATCCTTGATGACTTTGTCTCTAATTTCTTAATTTCTTGTTTTCTTGAGATAGTTTTTGAACTTCTTTTCCACATTCTCATCGATTACATTCATCTTCTGTGCAATCCATATTCTGAATTATTTTTCTTTCATTTCAACAAATTCTTTATAGATGGCATTTTCAGCAGTAGCTCTATTGTAATCCTTTGGGAAAGTTGATCTGTGCTGAATTTCATGTTGCCAAGATTATTTTACTAGTTCTTTTCCATATGTGTTTATCTATCTACCTATCTATCTTTATATCTATATCTGTCTATGTATATAGATATAGACAGATATATATCTATAGAGATCTCTCATATATATGTATATAAAAGCCCAGGGACCTCAAGGGAGCCCAGGTTGGGAAATCCAGAGAGGCAGAGTGCTAACTGCAGATTCTCCTTCTCCAACCACAAGAGAAAACTGTGGTGGTTTTAATCTGGTGCTGACAGGATAACTCTTTGGCAGGGACTGGTGTTCACCTGGCTGGTTCTCACTCCACTCTCTGGGACAATTTGCCATATATATATGTCTGTGGGGGGGGGTCTTTAAAATGTTGTTGGGAGATATTCTATATAAATATATATGTGTGTGTGTGTGTGTGTGTGTGTGTGTGTATACGTGGAGAGAGAAACAACTATATAGGATTGTTTATATATATATATATATATGTCTCTGAAATGTTGTTGGGAGATATTCTGGTTTGGCTCAATTATGCAGCTCATATTAATGAGCCACTGCTTTCTCCTATGGCTATTCCTGCTTACAGCCTGCCAAAGTGCCTGTCAGGGCTACACAGGGCCAGAGGGGCTTGGGGCAGCACTTCAGGCAAAACGTCTAGGCAGGAGAATTGTGAAGAAGGCAAGGCAAATTGTCCCAGAGGGTGGAGTGAGAACCAGCCTGGTGAACACCAGTCCCTGCCAAAGAGTTGTCTTGTCAGTATCAGATTAAAACCACCACAGTTTTCTCTCGTGCTTGGAGAAGGAGAATCTGCAGCTAGCGCTCTGCCTCTCTGGATTTCCCAACCTGAGCTCCCTCGAGGTCTCAGGTTCATGCTGTGTAGAGCTCCCCTGAGTTCCTGCCAGATACAGTGGGAAAGTAGGGCACATTTCCCTTCATTATTTCTATGCCCTGCCTCCTCAGCAAGCAGTCATTTTCTCCTGATGCTGGTGAGAAAGCAGCTGGCCTCTGCAAAGCTTGCTTCTGCAGTTGTCATGGGGGAGGGGCAGGTAAAATTTGCCTTCATCTCTCCAGCACCTGGAGGTAGGACACCCCTACCAGGCTATCTGAGCCAAGCTAGTGTTCCTGACACTCCCATGCAGAGGGAATGAAACAGGCCTTGGGAAATGTCTCGCTGTTCCGTTTCTAAGAAAGGGGTTGATGAGCTGTGTTGATGAACTGGCTGGAGCTGAAATTACTTTCCATTTTTCTGGACAAGACAGAAATTCAGATGGAGAAATGCTTAGGTTTAAGAAAGCTAACTCTGATTCTTTGTGGTACTATTCCACAGGGTGACAGTTCCTATGATTTGCTGCTCATGGAGAGCCCCTGAGTTAGGGGAAGGGTCCCCCTTACCCACCTATTTGGCTTAGGGCTCCTCTAAATTTTGTACACTCTGAAATAGTCCTCTACTCTCTCTTCCTCTTTCTCATCCTTGTCCTTATAGTTCCTCTAAGTGGGATTTCTAAACACTTTTGTGTCTTCTCCCTGAAATTTACCACCTAATTTCAGTTGCTCTGCATTCATTTCAGTCCAGTCTTCCTCCTTCTAGCTGGGATAGTCTGATGAGAGCTACCTTTAGTTGTCCATCTTATCCTGTCCCCTGAAAAATATAAATTTTGACATTAAAACTTTGAAGTGTTTTTTTTGCCCATATAAAAGCATAATTTTTATGCAAATAAAGTTGTTATTATCAATTTAAAATGGCTCATTATAGCTCTGTTTTGTACACTTTATGGTAACCAAAAAGCAAAAACTTATACTAGATTCAAAAATACATACTGAGGAATCATACCAGTATAGAAAGCATGCCACTAGAGAAAATAACATAATCACAAAACATGACATCAAGAGAGGGAGAAATGAACAAAGGATCTACAAAATAGTAACAGAGAAATTAAAACAATGACTGTAAAATAATGATAGATAATTATCTATTAACAAGTACCTTGAACATGAATGAAGTAAATTCTGCAACCAAAAGACATAGAGTAACTGAATGTTAAAAAAAAAAAAGACCCAATTATATGCTTCCTACAAGAGATATACTTCACTCTTATGCTGCCTACAAGAGATATACTTCACTCCTAAGCACACAAAGACTAAAATGAAAAAAATGGGAAATGGGATTTCATATCAATGAGAAGAAAATATAATAGTAGTAGCTATACTTATATTACATTGAACAGATTTTAAGTCAAGAACTACATAACAAAACCAAGAATATTATTTTATTATGATACTGAAATCAACTCACAGTTGTAAATATGTAAGCATCTTCCATCATAGCCCATAAATATATAAAGCAACTCTTAATAGATCAGAAGAAAAAGATAGACCCAATAATAGTAGGAGACTTAAATACCTTACTTTCAGCAATGGATAGATGAACCAGACAGAAAATTAGTAAGGAAACATCTGACTTAAATTATATTTTAGACCAAATATACTTATCAGACATATATGGAACATCCTCTCAAAACAGCAGCATATTATTCTGTTGAAGAAAACTTATTCTTCTCAAGTACACACAAATGCTCTCCTTGGTAGATAATACGTTGGGCTACAAAACAAGACTTAATAAATTTAAGAAGACTGAAATTATATCAAGTATTTTCTTTTATCACAATTGTTTGGGAAATTTCGAAATAAGAAATAGTAAATTTTACTTTCTAATATTGAAATTGGTTTATGATAATGAAAATGAGAGAATTGCCCATATTCAACAAATTGTCACATAAAAGTTAATCAACATTTTAAGTAGTTGTTATCTCTAAGTGATTCATCAGGGAAGAAAGTGAAATGTGATTGGGAACAGTCACATTAAGGGGGGATTTTTATGTTAGGTTAATGTACTTGTTCTTAACCTAAATGGTAGTTACAAAGGTGATCAAGTTTTAGTTACTCATTATGTTATATATTTATATATTGTTTACTTTTGTCTTACTGTATAACAGTTCTTAATCTAATAAATTAAGTAAGAAATTTAATCTTATTAAAGGACATAAAACAATAACCAGACAAATTGAAAGATGCTAGTAGTACTGGGCAAGAAGAATTACTATCATAAAAGTAGCAATCCTTTTAAATTTATTTATATATTTAATTCAATTCCAGGAAGAATGTCAATAATTTCAAAAATTTAATAGAACTGTTTTGAAATGTATATGAAAGAATAAATGTCCTGGAATATTCAAGAAATAAATGAGAAAGAATAAGGGAGACTTCCCTAGCACAGTATTAAAACTTACTACCAAACCATCATAATAAAAATAGCATGACACTCTACAAGATTACTTTAACATGAAAGGAATGCAGACATAAAATCAGGATATAAGGAGAGTTAAATAATGACAAAATTATATTGCAATTTAGTAGAAAAAGAATAGTTTACCTAATAAAAAATGCTGATATATTTTGCTATTCATCTTGCAAAGACTTTAACACAGGTGAGATTTTAAATTGTATAACTATTACTTCAATTAGAAGAAATATTTTTAAGCAAATAGAAACTTAGTGGCATAAAAGATAAATATATATATTGAGAAGAAAGAGTAAAAAGTATCTGGGAACACTATAAGTAAAGTCAAAAGACAAACTATTGTTTTGGACAAATTGCATTATTTATGACAGTTTGATGGTTAATATTTCTTATATGTAAAGGACTGTTATAAATTAAAAAGATAAACATCATAATAATTTAGCAAAGGGGTATGTAATATCCAATTTAGAGAAAGGAAATACAAAGGTTAAAAAGCATACAAAAATGTAATTGTCCTCACTAATAATCAGAAAAATTTAATTGAAACAATAGTGTGGTATTGTTTATCATTTATCTGGTTGGCAAAACTTAAAAGAATCTTGTCGGGCAGAATGTGGGGAAATGGGCTTCCTAATTAATTTTTGGGTACAAAGATTAATTGCTGAAAACTATTGCAAGAAGTAAACTTTTTTTTTCACAATTTCCCAAATCTTTATTCACCATTGAATAATAAAATCTCCAGATTTCTCTTATCTAACAAATTATATATGGTAAAAAATATTATAATATTAAGTTAAGAAATATAAATTGTAGTTTTTATTTATTTTTTTATTATCTTTATCATTAAATCATAGCTGTGTAAATCATAGTGTAATCAAGGGGTACAATGTACTGGTTTCATATACAATCTTAAGTATTTTCATCAAACTGATTAACATAGCCTTCCTGGCAATTTCTCCATTATTATATGAAGACATTTGTATTCTGCATTTAGCAAGGTTCGCCTGTGCCCCTCTAAGATGCACCATAGGTGTGACCCCAGTTACCCTCCCTTCGCCCCAACCTCCCCTCTCCCCTCCCTACCCTTGCCCCTTTCCCTATATTCTTGTGTTATAGTTGGGTTGGGACCACTTGTTCTTTTCTTGCTAATGCGTTTGAACTCTCTGTGGATTCTAGTTATTAAACCTTTGTCGGAGGCATAACCTGCAAATATTTTCTCCCATACTGAGGGCTGTCTGCTTGCTAAACTTACTATATTCTTGGCTGTACAGAAGCTTTTTAATTTGATCAGGTCCCAGTAGTGTATCTTTGATACTGCTTCAATTGCCTGGGGAGTCCTCCTCATAAA
>CAUYON010028579.1:0-20364 GCA_963573935.1 Arctocebus calabarensis
GCTAAGGCGCCAGCCACGTACACCTGAGCTCACGGGTTTGAATCCAGCCTGGGCCTGCTAAACAACAATGGTGGCTGCAATCAAAAAATGGCCGGGCATTATGGCAGGCGCCTGTAGTCCCAGCTACTTGGGAGGTGGAGGCAAGAAACTCGCTTGAGTCCAGGAATTGGAGGTTGCAGTGAGCTGTGATGCCACAGCATTCTATCCAGGGTGACAACTTGAGGCTCTGTCTCAAAGAAAAAAAAATTTAAGAAACTGAAATCCATTTAGGATGACCAGTACTTTTGAGTATAAAACCAACAGTTTCAACAAAAGAGGCAGGCGAATAAAGCAAGGGTCATTTTAGTGTTTTTTTTGTACACCAGGACAGGAGAAAGGGAAGTCTCTAAATTGTTTCAGCAAGGGTTGTTGGGGAGTGACATATCTCATCACAGTATGTTTGAAGGATCACTCCTGCTGCCAACATTAAGGTGGACAAAAATGAGTCCCAGTCATGACTCCAATGTGTCATGTCAAGTTGCAGAAAGAATATATAGTGTGATTCCGTATGTTGCTGGGAAAATAGTTAAAGAGAGGAGATTTTATACACACCTACATAAATACATTTATATACATATTATTTTATGTATGTGATTTTATAAATGTGTGTATGTATATACTAGTATACATATACACAGATATATGGATATTATTACAATATGGATAGAACACTTCTGGAAAAAACACAGGAAACCAATAACAGTGGTTAACTTTGAAGAAGGAAAGTAAAGAGATGAGAGAAAGGAAACTTTTCTTTTCACCTTATTCTGTTGTGTTTGTTTTAATTTTTTATTGTGAACATTTAACTCTTAAAAAGGTACTATAAAGATTCTTTATGAAAAAAAATGGAGGAGCCAGGTGTGGTGGTGTACACCTGTAGTCCCAGCTACTCCAGAGGCTGAAGCAGGAGGATTATTTGAGCCCAGAGCCCAAGAGAAAGAGTCCAGTGTGGGCAACACAGCAAGATCCTGTCTCTAAAAGAAATAAAATTTAAGTAAAGAAATGGAGGGAGGCCTTGCGCATCAACTGTATTAGATATATTATATTAAAACATGACAAAGAGTATCAATAACCCTAACATTCCACAGCACTGTTCTATTATATAGTTGATTGCTAACTCAAACATTACTACAGATCTCCCCACACGTAAGATATTAACAACTATTTATAAAGTAAGTTCACAACACAAAACAGCTTTTATTATATTACACTACACTGCACTATTTTCAAGCATCCAAAAATTTGATTTAATGAATGAGAATGATGTTGAAGATAATTAAAACTACCACTATAGTCCATTTTTACTATGATAGAAATATGTTTGCATTATTCCTTCAAATGTCTTTTTTTTTTTTTTTTTAAACATATTCTCACTTTGTTACTCTGGGTAGAGTGCCATGGCATGACAGCTCACAGCAACTTCCAACTCTTTGGCTTAAGTGATTCTCTTGCCTCAGCCTCCCAAGTAGCTAGGATTATAGGTGCCCACAACAATGCCCAGCTATTTTTAGAGATGGGGATCTATCTCGCTCTTCCTCAGGCTAGTTTCAAACTCCTGAGCTCAAGCAATCTGCCTGCCTTGGCCTCCCAGAGTTCTGGGATTATAAGCTTGAGCCACCATGCTTGGCCCATACCTGGCCTTTCTTTAAATATCTTAAAGTACTAATTTATAAAGGGAAGAAGTAAAAGATCCTCTCCTTCCCTGACCCCCCCTAATTTTAATCCCCTCAAGGGCTTCTTGAATTGTATGTAATTTGGAATTACATATAATTTGTCCACATGGAGCATGTATAAATGTATGTGTATGCATGCAAAGATACATATATACATTAATATTCCATTTCAAAGAAATGGATTTCTGCTGCTTAAAATCATCTAGACATATTCTTTTTCCTACATGTCATTTAACTAAACCCAAACAGAATAATGAATAAATGAATGCTGCTGAAGCCTGCAGATAACATTAAATCTCCTAAGTAGGAAAATGTTAAAATGAACACATTGAACAAATACAATTTTCAGAGACTTCCTAATATCCTTTGATGGAATGATGAACATCATTGACAGCAAGTGAAAGTAAAAAATGCAGAAGTTGAAACAAACAAAAGAGCAGAATGTAGGTTTATATAACACAAAGCTAATGGATATAATGAGACATAAGTATCACTACTATGCTGACTCACAAAAGGCTGCTTTGGAGTAAGTTTCATAGTCAGACTTTTATATACTGGATAAACCAGTGGTCTAATCCAGAAATTACATATTTCTTATATCCTTATGACTGGGGGAAGGGAGTAGTCATACTTTGCAGCAGTAGCTGAAGACTTCAAGCAGGGAAGGCAGAACAGGTGCAGTTGCTCTCCTGTAATAGTAACCCTTCTTCCCAACTCTCAGCTTCTGCTCTATAGCCTAAAAGGCAAAAATAAAATCCAGGACCAATATTTCCTTTTTTTCTTATTATTGTATCTGTCCACCCATTAGGGGTGAAGAACCAATATTTCACGGTAAAAAAAGTCCCAGAAAATCAAAACAAAATCACTTCCTATTTATAGGTTGTAAGGAAAAATACTTTTCTGCATTTGTTTGAACCAAAACAAATTAATTCCCAACTATCTCAACTGAGAATAGAATTATTTGGTTATCAAACAATAGCATTTACTCTATTATATTTTAGTATTAATAGGATCTTCACTTGCTTTTAGAGGATATAAAGGAGAAAGGTTTTAAATAATTACATTATCTTTAATTAATTACCTTTTCATCCAGGGGAATATATAAACAAAAAACTTCAGTTTTAGTCAAGTTGACCTTTCAAAAGAATATATAAGAGATGCTAATCATCTGCAACATGAAGTAAGGAGGTGAAATGAGAGAGAAAGGCCAAACAACTTTCTAGTCGTCAAATAACTTATGCAGTGATTTTTTTTTTTTTTTTTTTGTAGAGACAGAGTCTCACTTTATCGCCCTCGGTAGAGTGATGTGGAGTCACAGCTCACAGCAACCTCCAGCTCTTGGGCTTAAGCGATTCTCTTGCCTCAGCCTCCCAAGTAGCTGGGACTACAGGCGCCCCACCACAACGCCCCGCTAATTTTTGATGCAGTTCGGCCAGGGCCGGGTTTGAACCTGCAGCCCTTGGTATATGGGGTCGGCGCCCCACTCGCTGAGCCACAGGTGCCGCCCTTATGTAGTGATTTTTAAAGATAGCAAATTTAATTATGTTGAACATACTATGGAAAGAACACACATTAAAAATTAATGACAAATTAGATCTACAGACTATTTTCAAAGAAAAATATTTTTTACACTTGAGCATATATATATTTATACCCCAATTGGAAGCAAGTAAACAGGTATAAAGTTTTTTTGTTGTTGTTGTTTGGTTGTTTTTTGAGGTAGAGTATCACTCTGTCACCCTGGATAGAATACCATGGCATCACAGCTCACAACAACCTCAAATTCTTGGGTTCAAATGATCCCCTTGCCTCAGCCTCCCATGTAGCTGGAACTACAGGCACAACAGCACAATACCCGGCTAATTTTTCTAATTTTAGTAGAAATAGGGTCTCACTCTTACTCAGGCTGGCCTTGAACTCCTGAGCTCAGGCAATCTACCAGCCTTGGCCTCCCAGAATGCTAAGTTTACAGCCATGAGCCATCACACCTGGCTACAATGTGTAAACTTTTAAAGATCCTAAAAAAGATTTCCTTTGATGGAAAGACATACTAAGTATAAATACAATAAGTCCTCACTTAAATCATCAATAGGTTCTTGGAAACTGCAACAGTAAGCTAAATGACATACAGATCTAAAAATAATATCATTTCATTCAATGGCCTTTTGCTAGACCAATTATGAGGAAAAAACTGATTTCATATGTACTGTTTTGCTTAAAGTTGCAGTTTTCAAGACCATATCAATGACCATTATGTAAGGACTTACTGCAACAATAATTTTGTAATTTTTGTTTTTTGTTTTCTGTTTTGCGGTTTAGCCAGGGCCGGGTTTAAACCCGCCACCCCTGGTATATGGGGCCGGCGCCCTACTCGCTGAGCCACAGGCACCGCCCAATTTTGTAATATTTTAAATGTTCAAAACATTAGACCCATCTATGCAAAGAATAAAAAAGAAATCAAATCCTAGGGGTGGGGCAAAGTGCCTCATACCTGTAATCCTAGCACTCTAGGAGGCAGAGGTGGAAGGATCCCTTGAGCTCAGAAGTTCAAGACCAGCTTGAGCAAGAGCAAGACCCCATCTCTACTAAAAAGAGAAAAAAAATAAAATTAGCAGGGCCTTACGGCAGGCGCCTATATTCCCAGATACTCAAGAGGCTGAGGCAGGAGGATCATTTGAACCCAAGAGTCTAAGGTTGCTGTGAGCTAGACAAAAAAGTGAGACTATCCCAGAAAATAAAAAATAAAATAAAATCCTTAAATCAAATAAAAATTATTTTCTGGAAGATCCAAGTCACTATCTCCATTACAATAAAAAGTTGAATCTCTATATAATGTGGTCTTAAGAGTCTGGGCCCTATACATCCTAAGGTAACTTTATCAACTGGTATTTATAGCACTCTTTAGCAAATTATTCCAGAACTGCAATAGTTCTTTTCTTACTTAGAAAAAATCAACAATAAAGTTTATGAAGAAAATAACATCCAGAAATAGAAGAGCTATATTATCCCATCCTCCCACATCCATTTACAAATACATGCTATTGCCAAACATGAAGCTACTTTGTGCTATCATTTTGCCACTGAGCATAATATACTCTGTAGGGTGCTGGGCCTGTTGACTCATGTCTGTAATCCTAGCCTTTGGGCCAAGGTGGGTGAATCTTCAGAGCTCAGGAGTTCAGGACCAGCCTGAGCAACAGTGAGACCCCATCTTTAAAAAATAGCCATGTGTTGTGGCCATTAGTATCCTACCAGCCATAAAGTGATCTCAATTGTTTTCCACTACAAGGAAATAGGGCTCTTGATTCTAATTAGAGTATAGGGAAAGTTTAAGGAAAACTTGAAACAATTTGTTCTGCCAGAAAACAAGGATAACATCAAAGAATACTGGAGTTACAACAAAAGGACATTGAACCCAATCTGAAAGAGTTTCCACTAGCCAAAGATGTGAAATTAAAGCATCAAAAAGATGACTGCAGTTGTTTAAAATAAAACATATTAAATGCCATGAGTACATAATGATACTCAAAACAAACAGAAAACAACTCACTCTTCACATAAGGGCACAGCTCGTTATTCTGAAAATTGATGAGTAAAAAAAGAAAAACCATGGTTTTATCCTGACCTTCCTATACTAATCACATTTCAGAAGAAACAAACAGCTATAGAAACAGGATAAAGTTCTACTCAGTATTTACAGTTAAGAAATTTAGAAGCAATGAAAGAATTAGAAAAAAATCACCATTTTGCAACCCCTAATAAAAACAATGAATCTACTCTACATAATGTATTCTTGCCAAATAACAACAAAAACATGAATCTCATTAAATGTCTCTATATCTAACTAGTAGTTCACAGGAAATACAAAGTATAGGAGATCATGTTAAAAGACATCATCACAAGGATGCAGATGCAATGAGACAAATATAGCCAAATATAAGATAGACAAAATTTTGACTATTTTCTCAAACTAAGAACTTCATACCTTCAATGAATAAATGGCAAAGAACAAAAGTAGGGGAGGGGAAAATCTATGAAATGTCAACCAAATATAATGCACCTGCCTTTTACATAAGTCCTAATTTGAACAAGTCAACTCTAAAAGGATATTTCAAGACAACAGGAGAAATTAAACACTGCTTAGATATGAAATAATATTGCGAAATAACTGTTAATTTTGTCAGGTATTCAATATGGTGCATATATTGTTGAAAAAGGGCTTCCCTACTATAAACTTCAGTTAATAAAAATGCACTTCAGTTAATAAAAATGTATCAATATTGGTCCATCAATTGTAACAAACCTATCACAATAATGCACGGTGTTTATAATATGGAAAACTGGATGAAGGAGTGGGTATACAGGAACTCTGTACTTTCTGTTCAATTTCCTATAATCCTAAAATACTTTGAAAAATCAACTCCATTAATTAACAAAGAAAAAAAATGGGAACATGGGCTTCCTTTCCAAAGAGGTTCTCCAATCCATTCTTAAAATTGGTCACCTAAGGAGATCCTACAGCCTAATATTTTACTTTTCAACAATATGGATCCTCCAAATTTTCCTAGCTTAACATAGTTACTTATGTTATATGTTCTTATTTAAAAGTTGTTGGCTCAGCACCTATGCTCAGTGGTTAGGGTGCTGGCCATGTACACGTAGGCTGGTAGGTTCGAACCCAGTAGGGGCCTGCTATGAAACAATAACAACTGCAACAACAATAAAAAAATAGGCAGACGTTGTGGCAGGCACCTATAGTCCCAGCTACTTGGGAAGCTGAGGCAAGAGAACGGCAAGTCAAAGAGTTTAAGGTTGCTGTGAGCCGTGATACCACAGCACTCTACCAAGGGTGACATAGTGAGACTCTGTCTCAAAAAAAAAAGTTCTTATATCTTTATTTTTGTGATGGAAAAATGGCTAACACATATTCCCACTCCAAGAAATACAATTTAATGGATTCACATCATATCACGCATCAAATAAGTTCTCTTAGGCAGTGATGTCTGACAAATTTTGATACATTTCCAAACACTCCACCATCTCAACCTGACAGATTTCCTAACTGGCTAGAAACATAATTCTCTATAACAAAATATAGTAGAACCTCCACAGTTGACCACCTCTCTACATTGACCACCTCCTTAGGTTGACCTTATCTTCACAGACCAGACATGTACCACACGGACATATCAATACAAGAAGCCTAGTTCCTTATGTTGACCACCAGTTTGTTACAGTCCTTTGCATGGTCAACTTAACAGAGGTTCTACTGTAATATTTAATCTATAAAATAAAGAATATTTTAATTTAAAAAAAGAATAGCTGGGGCAATGGCTGACACCTGTAATCCTAGCACTCTGGGAGGTGGAGGCAGGTGGATCTCCTAAGCTTAGGAGTTTGAGACCAGCCTGAGTAAGAGTGAGACTTCATCTCTACTAACAATAGAAAAACAAGCCAGGTATGGTGGTGGGCACCAGTAGTCCCCCACTACTTGGGAGGCTGAGGCAAGAGGATTGCTTGAGCCCAGAGTTTGAGGTTGCTGTGAGCTATAATACCATAGCACTCTACCCAGGGCAACAGAAGAGATTCTACCGCCAAAAAAAAAAGAGAGAGAACCAAAAAGAAATGCTAAAGAGCTAAAGCACTGTAACTGAAATGATTAATGCCTTTCATGGGCTTACTAGTAGACTGGACACAATTAAGAAAAAAATCTCTAAGCTTAAAGACATATCAACAGAAACCTCAATATGAATAGCAAAGAGAGCAGAGTGAAATAGCTAACGTATTTAAAGGAAAAAACCCATGAACCTTTCTATATCCTGTAAAATTATCCTTCAAAAGTGAAGGAGAAATAGGGACTTTCTCGTACAAACAAAAATTGAGGCTATTTGTTGCCAGTAGGCTTGTTTTGTAAGAAAAGTTAAAAATGTTTTATTATTTTATTTATTTATTTATTTATTGAGACAGAGCCTCAAGCTGTCACCCTGGAGTGAGTGCTGTGGCATCACAGCTCACAGCAACCTCCAATTCCTGGGCTCAAGAGAGTCTCCTGCCTCTGCCTCCCAAGTAGCTGGGAATTTTTTGTGTGCGCCCACCACAACACCCGGCCATTTTTTGGTTGCAGCCGTCATTGTTGTTTGGCGGGCCTGGGCTGGATTACTTGGGAGGCAAGAGGCAGGAGACTCACTTGAGTCCAGGAATTGGAGGTTGCTGTGAGCTGTGATGCCATAGCACTCTATCCAGGGTGACAGCTTGAGGCTCTGTCTCAAAAAAAAAAAAAAAAAATTTTTTTTAAGTTTCTTTGAAGGAAAATACTATTGGTCAGAAATTCAGATCTGTATTGAAGAAGGAAAAAGCGAAGTTGTCATAAAAACCAAAAGAGATTTATCCCAGGTATGCAAGAGTGGTGTAACATTCAAGTATCAGCTAATGTAATCCATTACATCAACAAACTAAAGAAGAAAAATCACATGTTCATAGCAATAAAGAAAGCATTTGAAAAACTCCAATGTCCATTCCTAGTGAAAACTCAGTGAAGTAGGAATGGAGGAGAATTTCCTCAATTTGATAAAGCATTATTTACAAAAACCTACAGCTGGCTGGGCATGGTGGCTGAAGCCTGTAATCCTAGCACTCTGGGAGGCCGAAGCGGGTGGATTGCCTGAGCTCACAGGTTAGAGACCAACCTGAATCAGAGAAAGACCTTGTCTGTAAAAAATAGCCAAATATTGTGGTGAGCACCTGTAGTTCCAGCTACTTGGGAGATGGAGACAAGAGAAATCATTTGAGCCCAAGAGTTCGAGGTTGCTGTGAGCTATGACGCCATAGCATTCTGCAAAGGGCGACAAAGTGAAACTGTCTCAAAAAAAAAAAAAAAATTGGCAATGCCTGTGGCTCAAAGGAGTAGGGCACCGGTCCCATATGCTGGAGGTTCAAACCCAGCCCTGGCCAAAAACTGCAAAAAAAAAAAAAAAAACCCAAAAAAACCTACAGTTCATATATTTAATAGGTAGGAAACTAAAAGCTTTCCTGCTAAGATCAGGAATAAGGCAAGAACATCTCCTCTCACCACTTCATTTCATATCATACTAAAAGTCCTCGCTAATGCAATAGGACAAAAAAGGGAATTAAAAAGTATACTGACCAGGGAAAAACAAAACAGTCTTTGTTTACATATTACATTAATTGTCTCTGTAGAGAAGCTGAAAAAATTTATAATAGAATCCCTGGAACTAATAAAGAATTATAGTGGGGTGTCCAACCTTTTTTTCCTCTGCCACACATTAGAAGATTTAAGAATTGTCTTAGGGGCGGTGTCTGTGGCTCAGTGGGTAGGGCCGGCCCCATATACTGAGGGTGGCGAGTTTGAACCTGGCCCCGGCCAGCTAAAACAGCAGTGGCAACTGCAACAAAAATAGCTGGGCGTTGTGGCGGGCGCCTGTAGTCCCAGCAACTCAGGAGGCTGAGGCAAGAGAATCATCCTAGTCCAAGAGCTGGAGGTTGCTGTCAGCTGTGACGCCATGATACTCTACCGAGGGCGACAAAATGAAACTCTATCTCTAAAAAAAAAAAAGAGTTGTCTTAGGCCACACAGTAAACACACAAACACTAAGGAAAGGTCCGTGAATACTTAGCATACAAAACTACAAATTAGCCAAACAAACCTCACAAGATCATCATGCAGCCTAAGGACACAGGTTGGAAACCCCTGGATTATACCAAGGTTGCAAATTAATATACAAAAAGCTACAGTAATTGGAACAATGTCATATTAGTCAAAGAACAAACAGATCAATGGAACAGAATGGAAAGCCCAGAAATAGACCTATAGAAGTAAAATCAATTAATCTTTGACAAAGGAGGAAAAGCAATACAAGTCTTTTTTTTTTTTTTTGGTGGTTTTTGGCCGGGGCTGGGTTTGAACCTGCCACCTCTGGCATATGGGGCTGGCGCCCTACTCACTGAGCCACAGCCGCCACCCCAGGAAAAGCAATACAATAGAGAAAAAAAAAGTGAACAAATGTGGACATCCACATGCAACAAAATGAATCAAGATATAAACCTTACATGTTTTACAAAAATTAACTTAAAATGGATCACAGTCCTAAACATAAAAAGCAGTACTATAAAACTTCTAGAAGTTAAAACAGGAGAAAATCTAGATAGCTTTGGATTTGGCATTTACTTTTTAGATAGGACACTAAGGGCACAATCCATGGAAGAAAAAAATTGATAAGCTAGAATTCATTAAAATTAAAAACTTTTGCTCTTCAAAACACAGCAAATAACACAGCAAATAACAGGCGGCGCCTGTGGCTCATCGAGTAGGACATTGGCCCCATATCCCATATACCAAAGGTGGTGGGTTCAAACCCGGCCTCAGCCAAATTGCAAAAACAGAAAAATAACCAAGCATTGTGGCGGGCGCCTGTAGTTCCAGTTACTCAGGAGGCTGAGGCAAAAGAATCTCCTAAGCCCAGGAGTTGGAGGTTGCTGTGAGCTCTGTGACGCCACGGCACTCTACAGAGGGTGATAAAGTGAGACTCTGTCTCTACGAAAAAAAAAAAGTAAAAAGTAAAAATAATAATTAAAATAATTTTTAAAAAGACAGCAAACAAAATGACAAGCCATAGATTGGGAGAAAATATTTGCAAAAGACTTATCTGATAAAGGACTGAATATCTGAATCCAAATATTCAAAGAACTCTCAAAACTCAACAATAAGAAAACAAAACAATCCAATTACAAAATGGGCCAAAAACGTCAATGGACACCTCACCAAAGGTATGCAGGATGGCAAATAAGCACATGAAAAAAATGCCCCACAACACGTCATCAGGGAAATGCTAATTAATTTGATACTGAGATGTCACTACACACCAAAATCCAGAACACAGACAACAAATGCTGGTGAGGATATGAAGCAATAGGAACTCTCATTTTCTACTGATCAAAATGCAAAATAACACGGCCACATTAGGAGAAAATTTGGTAGTTTCTTACAAAATAAACATTCTTTTACTACCCAACCCAGTGATAGCACTTGTTGGTACATACCCAAACAAGCTGAAATTTGTCCATAAAAGACTAGCACAAGGATGTTTATAACAGCTTTATTCATAATTGCCAAAACTTGGAAGCAATCAAGATGTTCAGCAGGTGAACAGCCAAACAATTGAATATTACTTAGTGCTGAAAAGAAATGAGCTATCAAGCATGAAAAAGATGCAGAGGGCTCGGCGCCTGTGGCTCAACGGGCTAAGGCGCCAGCCACGTACACCTGAGCTGGCGGGTTCGAATCCAGCCCAGGCCTGCCAAACAACAATGACGGCTGCAACTAAAAAATGGCCGGGCGTTGTGGCGGGTACCTGTAGTCCCAGCTACTTGGGAGGCAGAGGTAGGAGACTCGCTTGAGCCCAGGAATTAGAGGTTGCTGTGAGCTGTGATGCCTCGGCACTCTACCCAGGGTGACAGCTTGAGGCACTGTCTCAAAAAAAAAAAGAAAGAAAGAAAAAGATGCAGAGGAAACTTAAATGCATATTACTGAGTAAAAGAAGCGAATTCTGTAGGATTCCAACCCCTGCGTGACACCCTGGAGAAGGAAAAACTATAGACATAGGAAAAAGATTAATGGTTGCCAGAGGTCAGGGGATAGGGAGGGATGAAGAGAGAGAGCACACGGGATTTTCAGGGCAATAAAAATATAAAAAGATAGACCTCAAATTTCTGACACTGAGGATGCAGTGAGAAAACTGTAAAATCCAAGCCATATAAAACCTGTACTGTTCCAGTTGTTTTAACCTCTCTTTTACATTGACTTTTTTTTTTTTTTTTTGAGACAGTCTGAATTTGTCACAGCAACCTCAAACTCTTGGGTTCAAGCAACTCTCTTGCCTCAGTTTTTCATTTTTAGTAGAGATGGGGTTTCACTCTCTCAGGCTGGTTTCAAACTCAAGCAATTCATCCACTTGGCGTCCCAGAGTGCTAGGATTATAGGCGTAAGCCACCATGCCAGGCCTCTGGCTTTGTTTTCTAAAATGCTCCAAGCTATTGTATATTTGGATTGCAGAACAATTATAAGATGAATACTTTTTTTAAAAATGTGCATTATTGGCTCAGTGCAGGTAGCACAGTGGTTACGGCGCTGGCCATATGCACCAAGGCTGGTGGGTTCAGACCCAGCCCACGCCAGCTAAACAACGACAACTGCAACAAAAAATAGCCAGGCATTGTGGGTGCCTATGGTCCCAGCTATTTGGGAGGCTAAGGCAAGAGAATCACTTAAGCCCAAGAGTTTGAGGTTGCTATGATCTATGACACCACAGCACTCTACCAAGGGCTACATAGTGAGACTCTGTCTCAAAAAAAATTAAAAGAACAATGCATTATTAAAAATGTTCTGAGTGATAAAAGACAAAAAAATAGTTCCTGACTTATAAGGGCTCAACTTATGATTTTCAACTTCTAATGGGTTTATCAAGACATAACCCCACTGTACGTTGAGAAATCTGTATGTAAATAATGGTAGATATACATACATCATTGTATATTTGTCCAAACACATAGAATGTACGACATTAACAGCGAATCCTGGCTTGGCACCTATTACTCATTGAGTAGGGCGCCAGCCACATACACCAAGGCTGATGGGTTCAAGCTCAGCCTGAGCCTGCTAAATAACAATGACAACTACAACAAAAAAATAGCCAGGCATTATGGTGGGCACCTGTAGTCCCAGCTACTGCGGAGGCTGAGGCAAGAGATTGCTTAACCCAAGAGTTTGGAGGCTGCTATGAGCTGTGATGCCACAGCATTCTACCAAGGGTGACATAGTAAGGCTCTGTCTCAAAAAAAAAAAAAAAAGAATGACTCCTATTTAAAACTCTAGATTTGGGGTGATAACTAATAACAGTCAAATGTAGGAACCCTGCCCAAATAGAGCGGACCCGCCCACATGGATCAACCCCCACCCTTCCGACCTTTAAAACCCCCATCCACCATTACCCACATGCTGCCTTCTTTTTCAAACTCAGCTCTCCCTCGCCCAGGTAGAAATAAAGGCTGTTGTTGCCCACACAGAAACTGGATTCCATTTTCCTTTCATTTCTCATCTCAGAATAATTTTTTTTTTTATTGAATCACAGCTGTGTACAATAATTCAATCATGGGGTACAGTGTGCGGGTTTCACATACAAACTGAGATATTTTCATCAACCTGACTGACATATTTTCGGTCTTTGACCTCTCATTTTGGTGCCGAGAACCTGGGACGTGAAGCAGCCCCCTGGGGGGGAGGAAGGGGGCAAGACACCCCATCACACCCAACCAGACAGACCCTTGCTCCAACTCCGACTAGACAAAAGGAAACATGACACCCTCTGACCCTGCCTAAAATTCATCCTTATAATGGTGAGGTGAGCCTTGTCTAGAACTCCTTTTCTAAACTTTTTTTTTTTAAAGACAGAGTCTTACTTTGTTGCCCTTGGTAGAGTGCCATGGCATCACAGCTCATAGAAACTCTTGGGCTCAAGCAATTCTCTTGCCTTAGCCTTCCAAGTGGCTGGGACTACAGGTACCCATCACTATACCTGGCTATTTTTAGAGATGAGGTCTTACTCTGGCTCAGGCTGGTCTCAAACCTGTAAGCTCCAGCAATCTACCCACCTCAGCCTCCCAGAGTACTAGGATTATAGGCATGAGCCACCACGCCCAGCCCTTTTATGAACACTTTTTTTTTCTTTTTGAGACAGAGCCTCAAGCTGTCACCCTGGGTAGAGTGCTGTGGCATCAAAGCTCACAGCATCCTCCAACTCCTGGCCTCAAGCGATTTTCCTGCCTCCACTTCCCAAGTAGCTGAGACTACAGGTATCTGCCACAACGCCAGGCTATTTTTTTTTTTTTTTTGGTTGCAGCCATCATTGTTGTTTGGCAAGCCTGGGCTGGATCAAACCTGCCAGCTCAAGTGTATGTGACTGTCACCTTAGTCACTTGAGCCACAGGCGCCAAGCCCCTACTATGAACTTTTAAAATTTCCTTTCCTCTTCTCATTTTAGGCTGAAAATTCCTGTGATCCATGCCTCTTTGGTCACGATTAACCTCAGCAGGCCAGGCTTGCCCATTCAGTGCCCTCCTGTGGGAATGGACCATTCCCAGTGGTCCCTATCTTTTCCGGTCAAGGTCTAACCTCAGCAAGCCAGGCTCGCCCATCTGATTACTGTGGGCCTAGATTCTTCCAGCTGGTTAAGGTTACATGCAGAGGTCAGGCCCTCTTTGACCAAGGTCATACTCGGAGACTGGGTATTCTCCCTGACCCCAGGCTCAGCAAGCCAAGCTCACTGGCCCAGTGCCCACCTATGAGACTAGACCATTCCAAGTAGTCCGTGTCTTTTCCAGTCATGGACTAATCCCTGGCAAGCCAGGCTCACCGGTCCAGGACCCTCCTGGGTATCTGGATCACTTTTTCTGGCTGATGGCCACACACAGAGACCAGGTCCTGTCTTGCTGCAGCCTAGTCCATTTCATCTCTCCTTTTCTCCTCAAAAGTTCTCTTCACATCTTCACTTTAATCTCATTTATTTTCTACCTCCAGTTTTTGGTATGGGCACTGACAGTCATGGATTCCCCCTTCTTCACCTCTAAGCTGTTTTTTAGCTCATCTCAAGCCTCTACGACTCTATCTTGACTTCATTGGATACCTAAACCTAAATGCCTAATTTTTTTTCTGTAATACTGTTTTGCCTATGTACAATCTGGACAATGGCTCACATTAACCTAAATATAGCATCTTTGATATCTCAATTCTCACTGATCTCAGTAATTACTGTCAAAAATCAGGCAAATGGGCTCGGCGCCTGTGGCTCAACGGGCTAAGGCACCAGCCACGTACACCTGAGCTGGTGGGTTCAAATCCAGCCTGGGCCCATCAAACAGCAATGATGGCTGCAACCAAAAAAAATGGCCAAGCGTTGTGGCGGGTGCCTGTAGTCCCAGCGACTTGGGAGGCGGAGGCAGGAGACTCGCTTGAGCCCAGGAATTGGAGGTTGCTGTGAGCTGTGATGCCACGGCATTCTATCCAGGGTGACAGCCTGAGACTCTGTCTCAAAAAAAAAAAAAAAAAAATCAGGCAAATGTGATGATCCCTTACATCCAAGCATTTCTCATACTCCAAAACATTCCTTCTCCGTGTTGTCTTGTGAACCATTTCAGATTCTCCTGGCTGTGGTCACACCATTTTCCCTGGTCCATCTGGATCCTCTTTGCCTTCTTTCCACTCAGCAGCAAACGTCATCCACAGTTCCTCCTTCCTCAACCTCTCTCCTACCTGAAGAATTCCTACCTACAGAATTCCAGCCCATTCCCCCTCTCACCACCAACCCCCACCAGCCCTCCTCTGCACGAGGTAGGAAAAAAAAATGGTGGAACTGGGAA
Organism: Arctocebus calabarensis; assembly: GCA_963573935.1. Taxonomy (NCBI): domain Eukaryota; kingdom Metazoa; phylum Chordata; class Mammalia; order Primates; family Lorisidae; genus Arctocebus; species Arctocebus calabarensis. The sequence continues at coordinate 15,141 of CAUYON010028579.1, forward strand.
AGACAAGAAACTTGGTGGAACTCCAAAAATTCCCCCAAGGCCCTCAGACCCTTCCCCCCCCCCCCAGGGAGATCTCATTGATCTGGCCTTTAAGGTAGGGCAACCAGCTTCTGCCATTAGGCAAAACTCAGCTACTTCTTGAAACTCTGTAGGGCACTCTGAAAAAAATAAATCTACCCCAGGACTATGTTTTAAGTTCAGCAAACCAGGCTTTTGAGCACAGCAGTGACCAAATCTAAACCCTTCCCCAAACAAAGTGTCCAGCCTGAGAAGGTCCTCATTGGAATACCAACTGCCCAGGTCTTTCTGAAGATCTGGTTTTGCAGTCAGTCCGAAGACCTGGCAAAAATCCCCGACCCCTGAACCTAGCTGCAAAAGACTGACCGTCCCTGGAAAATCAGGATGCCCCCCTGGATGCTGTCCTGGAAAACTAAATTGTAGGTATTTTTGCTAGAGGAAGGTAAGCCAATCTCTTTTCTCTTTTCTAATAAATACAGGAACAACTTTTTCCAAGCTGTCATCTTATAAAGGCCTTCTAAAACAAACAGAGATCTCTGTGATGGGAATTAATGATAATTTACTGCACCCTCAGGCTACTCCATCCTTGTAGTACTAGAATCATGGCCTCCTTGGTTATTTCCTATGTTAAGGCCACTAATAATGATTTTTTTTCATTCTCAGTTTCAGACCAGTAATCCTCTGCCTCATCTCTTTTTTTTTTTTTTTTTTGTAGAGACAGAGTCTCACTTTATCGCCCAGGGTAGAGTGCCGCGGCGTCACACTGCTCACAGCAACCTCCAGCTCTTGGGATTAAGCGATTCTCTTGCCTCAGCCTCCCTAGTAGCTGGGACTACAGGCGCCCGCCACAGCGCCCGGCTATTTTTTTTGTTGTTGTTGTTGTTTTTTTATTTTGCAGTTCGGCCGAGGCCGGGCTTGAACCCTCCACCTTCGGTATATGGGGCCGGCGCCCTACTCGCTGAGCCACAGGAGCCGCCCCTCATCTCTTGATTTATTGACCAGACAAGTCACCTGGGAAACAACTGCTCATATCCTTGCCCTGCATGGATACCAACCAATTCAAACTAAAGACCCAAGAGTGTTCATGTAAACATCACCCCCATACCCCACTCACATCCCCCTGCCCATTTTCCTTTTCCTTACAGGGAGACCACACTGCCCCTCATCCCACAGGAAGCAATCAAAGAGACACCACGCTTATCACCCCACCTTTTTATAATCGGCTAAAAAGATGTGGATGATAGAGTCATATTTTCCACTCATCCAAATAGAGCAGACTGGCTTGGCGCTGTAGCTCAGTGGTTAGGATACTGGCCATGTGCACGGGGACTGGTGAGTTCAAACCCAGCCTGGGCCTGCTAAACAACAATGACAACAACAACAAAAAGCAGGGCATGTGGCGGGCGCCTGTAGTCTCAGTCTACTTGGGAAGCTTAGACAAGAGAATTGCTTAAGCCTAACAGTTGGAGGCTGCTGTGATGCCACGGCACCCTACCAAGGGTGACATAGTAAGATTTTGCTCAACAACAACAAAAAAAAACCAAATAAACAAATAAAGCAGACTCACCCAAATGGATAAACACTCCACCCTTCTGACAAATGTCCCACCCTAGAAAGGGGATATGCCAAACCCTCACCCTTCCAACCTTTAAAATCCCCATCCACCATTACCCATGCTCTGACTTCTTTCTCAAACTCAGCTCGCCCTCACAGGAGTGGAAATAAAGGCTACTGTTGCCCACATAGAACCTGGATTCCGTTTTCCTTTCGTTTCACATCTCAAAATAATTTTTATTTTCAGTCTTTGACCCCTCAATAATGATGTGTCAACATAGCTTCATCAATTGTAACAAAAGTACTGTTTTGGTGAGAGATATTGATAATAGGGGAGGCTCGGTATGTGTGAGAGCAGGAGATACATGGGAAATTTCTGTACCTTACTCTCAAATTTTGCTGTGAACAAAAACTACTTTTTAAAAAAAAAGTCTTTAAAAAGTTAGGTGAAAAGGGACAGGGGTGATGGCTCACACCTGTAACAATCCTAGCACTCTGGGAGGCCAAGGTGGGTGGATTGCCTGACCTCATGGGTTTGAGGTCAGCCTGAGCAAGAGCAAGACACCATCTCTAAAAATAGCCAGGCATTGTGGCAGGTGCCTGTAGTCCCAACTACTTGGGAGGCTAAGGCAAGAAAATCGCTTGAGCCCGAGAGTTTGAGGTTGCAGTGAGTTATGACACCATGGCACTCTACCATGGGCAACAAAGTGAGATTCCATCTCAAAAAAACAAAACAAAATTTAGGGAAAAAGCAAATTTAAGATTTGCTTCTTTAGGCTTGGTGCCTGTGGCTCAACAGTTTAAGGCGCCAGCCACGTACACCTGAGCTGGCGGGTTCGAATCCAGCCCGGCCCGCCAAACAACAATGATGGCTGCATCCAAAAAATGGCCGGGCGTTGTGGCAGGTGCCTGTAGTCCCAGCTACTTGGGAGGTGGAGGCAGGAGACTTGCTTGAGCCCAGGAATTGGAGGTTGCTGTGAGCTGTGATGCTCTGGCACTCTATCCAGGGTGACAGCTTGAGGCTCTGTCTCAAAAAAGAAAAGATTTGCTTCTTTAACTTGAAGATTCTAGGTAAGTACCACATTTTGTTAAAACTAGAATGGAGGTATCCAATGTACTCAGCCCTAATATGAAGCTAATTTATAGCTTTCATATGAAGGCTAAAACCCAATTATAGCATAGGAATACAGGGAAAGGGGAAAGGAAGGGGAGGGGGAGGGGGGAAAATGACAATTTAATCATCACTGTAACTATTGACCAGTGTTGAAATGGCAATGAGACATTTTCTGGCCAGTGTTTAAACTTTAATTTCGCAAAAATAAGCACCACTCTGCCTGCCAACCTGAAAGTTCTCCAAGAAATAGTTTAAATTCAGCTATTTGGTGAAGTTCTAGAAGGGAATGGTGACATCAGAAAAATTATCGAAAGCTCTTTAAAGTAGCACTAAGATGGTCTCTCTCTTTCTCTTTTTCTCACTTGGTCTGTTCTACAATTGAGTCATACCTTCAACCTTAATTATTATCAGATTAGGAAATAAATTGTTTTCTGAAATATTGAAAACAAATCAGGCCTTTTTTCTCTTTTGTCTTGACTTGGTACAGGATCATTACAATGTGATGTGGAGAAGTTCTGTTTATATTGAGATGTACTGGGGTTTGATATCTCCTGAACAGAGTTTGTCAGAGTCTTTGGTGATACTTGTAAAATTTTTATTAATGATATCCTCATGTAGGGCTCCATTCCTCTGGGGAATTGTTCTTCCCCTTGTGGGATACCTGTAATTCATATGTTTGGATGTTTCATGAAGTCACATAATTCCCTAAGTGAAAATTCTGCCTTTTCTCTCCTCTTTTCTGCCTCTTTAACTATTTATGTGAGCTCAGGACCTTTATCATCTAGCTCTGAGATTCTTTCTACTCTGTGGTCTAATCTGTTACTGATACTTTCTACTGCATCTTTAAGTTCCCTAAATGGCTGCCTCAATTCCTTCAGCTCCACTATATCCTTTCTATATTCTTCATATCTTTCATCCCTTATTTGGTTCTGTTTTTGGATTTCTGTTTGGTTATTTTCCATTTTCTCAGCAATTTCCTTGATTGTTTTTACCATCCATATTTTAAATTTCCTTTCTGTAGTTTCTAACATTTTTTTATAGGTGGAATTCTCAGCAGTAGCTACCTCCTGATCCCTTAATGGGGGTTTCCCTATTTTGGTTTTTCATGTTGCCAGGACTTTTCTGTTGGTTCCTTCGCATGAGTATTTTCTTCTTGTCTAATTCCTTCCCCTATTTTTCCTTTCACTTCCTCTTTCTCTTTAAATTACATTATCTGTGCACTTAGGTGCTGAAGTGTCCTGGTAAAGGACCAAAAGGAAGAGAGGAGTGAAGAGCAAGAAGAGGAAATGATAGAAAAAGAGAAAATAAAAAGAAAAATGGGGTATAGGAAAGATTGACAGAAAGAAGAGTAAATAGAAAGTGAAAGACAGGAGTATAGTGGTGTACAGTAGGATACTTTGACCCACACCTGCAATTCTTATCCTCTGGGTGGCTGGTTTGAGTGTGTCCCTGGAAGTCAGGAGCTCCATAGCAGCCTGCGCAAAAACAAGACCCTGCCTCCACCAAATAGAGAAGAAGGAAAAAGCTGCAGTGTGTCATAGTGGGTACCAACCAATAGCATCCTTCTATATACCCAAGGTAGAAGGACCCCCTAGGTCAGGGATGCAAGGTCTCCTTCAGTCAGGCCAATGCTGTGGCACCCCAGTCCAGGCCTCAGAGTGAGGCTTTGTGTCATAAATGGAACATAGGTTGACAATGAATAAAATAGATCAGAAAAAAGAAATAATAATACAAGTATATAAAGAAAATCAACAAGAATATGTATGAGGTTTAAAAAATGTGGGGTGTAACTTCGTTGCTATTTGAGAGATTCACATATGAAAGATAAGAACAATAGAAAAATCTTCACAAAAAGAGAGAAAAGGAGACAAATTGAAATGAAAGAAAGAATAAAAAGGGTAGGAGAACCATAGCAAAGATGGAACCCTTAACATTGAAGAAAGTAAAAATGGAAAAATTATATAATAAAATTAAACAAAACAAATAAACCAAAAATGTTTAGAGAAAATATTGGGGGAAAAAAGAATATCAGGAGCAGAGAAACCATAGCTAAAATGGAGCCCTTCCTATTTTAGAAAGAAACAATGAAAAATTATGAATACAAATAAAAATAGAAACAAATCTAGGAGAAAAAAAGTAATCAAAATTTAAAATCAGAAGATATATATATATCACCATTTATTATATTGCCTGGACAACAAGTATTATATTGCCACCATTATATTGCCTGGACTACAAGTATAATTTTGGGGTATGAGATACTAATCACAATGCTGATATGGCTGTATGACATGGAAGATGGAAGCCACAATCTTGCTAAGAAGACCTCGTCCCTTCTTCCTGATGTCTTTGCCCTCAATCCGCACAGGTTAAAAGCCTGAAGCTCGGGGGGAGGAACCAAGATGGCGGTCTGTAGCCAGCTTTCTGCAGACGCTCCTGTCCAGAAGGAGAGTTAAAGGACAGAAATTTGGCGAGAAGGCCAACGGTTTGGAGCTGAGCCAAGAGACAAGGTCTAGGAACACACATCAACACTGCTGG
>CAUYON010028581.1:0-23228 GCA_963573935.1 Arctocebus calabarensis
TCCATTCCTTTTACAGTAGCGCCAAAGAAGATGAAATATTTGGGAGTCTACCTAACAAAGGAAGTGAAAGATCTCTATAAAGAGAACTATGAAACTGTAAGAAAAGAAATCACTGAAAATGTCAACAAATGGAAAAACATACCATGCTCATGGTTGGGAAGAATCAATATTGTTAAAATGTCCATACTTCCCAAAGCAATATACAATTTTAATGCAATGCCTATTAAAGCTCCATTGTCATCTTTTAAAGACCTTGAAAAAATATTGCTTCGTTTTATATGGAACCAGAAAAAACCTCGAATAGCCAAGACACTACTTACAAATAAAAGCAAAGCTGGAGGGATCACGTTACCAGACCTGAGACTGTACTATAAATCGATAGTGATCAAATAGCATGGTACTGGCATAAAAACAGAGAGGTGGATGTCTGGAACAGAATTGAGAACCAAGAGATAAACCCAAATACTTACAGCTATTTGATCTTTGACAAGCCAGTTAAAAACATTGAGTGGGGAAAAGACTCCCTATTTAACAAATGGTGCTAGGAAACCTGGCTGGCGACCTGTAGAAGACTGAAATTGAACCCACACCTGTCACCATTTTGCTTTTAAATCTCATTTTGTAAGGACTACGGGATCATCCCCGTGTGATGGAAGAAGAAACTGAGACTAAGGGAAGCACCGGGACTTGCCCAAGCTCTGGCAAACAGTAAGTGGCAGAGCCAGGATCCTAGACCAGGCTGCATGACAAGACTCGTCATTGGTTGCTAGCAGTCCTCCGTCAGCGCCACAGATGGGGAAACTGAGGTCTGGGGCATCCTCGCCAGTGAGCCCTGGCGACAAGCCAGCTCTTCCTCCTCTGGGGCCAGGGGAGCCTCCACCTGGTGGCAGGCGGAGGGAGAAAAGCGGGCGCCAACGCTCCACCAGCTTCCAGAGCAGGCTTAACCCTGCAATTCTCAGCCGAAAGCCCTTCCCCCGCGAGCCGAAACACCATGGCAACGGAGCGGGCACGAGGACAGGAAGTGCGTCACTCGAGGGCGGGACATATCTACCGGAGGCGGCCAATGGTAACGTCACATTTGCGTTCGCCCCGCCCGAAAAAAACTAGTCGGTCTTCGAGGGTAGGCGCCAGCACAGTCCGGTTGTTCTTGAGCGCCGTAGCGGGTAAATTGGCGCGCGGGGACCCGGGGGGGGACGGAGAGGGGCTTCAGGCCAGGCCAGGGGAGGACTGAGGTGAGGTAGGACGAGTCAGGCAGTGGGAATCGGGCCCCGGGCCGGCCTGTTAGCTGTGACGGAGAGCGAAGCGAGGGGCCCCCGGGGCTTGGGGCGTCTCCTTTCCTGACGGGGAAACTGAGTCCCGGCCAGGGGCAGCTGAGGCAGGAGGGCAGGGTTCTAGCGCCTCCACACATACTCTCACAGGCGTTTTACATCGTAATCTCAGGTGACGAAATAGGTGGTAACGAACTACAAATTTCTCTTCAGACTGGTTACGGCTGTGGAGAACGCGGCCTTCCCTGACCACCATCGCAGTTCGTCACGCCACCCTCCGGGCTCCGTTGTATTTTGCGTACAGAGCTTCTTTGTATAAGTACACAATCCCCTCTCCTATTTTTATTTTTCTTCCAGATTTTTGGGCCTGGGCTGGGTTTGAACCCGTCACCTCCGGCATGTGGGGCCGGCGCCCTACTCCTTTGAGCCACAGGCGCTGCCCCTCCCTTTTTTTTGAGATAGAGTCTTTGTCGTCTTGGGTACTGTGGCGTCACAGCGCACAGCAGCCTCCAGCTCCTGGGCTCAGGCGATCCTCTTGCCTCAGCCTCGCAAGTAGCTGGGACTCCAGGCGCCCGCCACAACGCCCGGCCATTTATAGAGACGAGGTCTCGCTCTTGCTCAGGCTGGTCTCAGATTCCTGAGCTCAGGTGCTCCACCCGCCTCGGCTTTCCAGAATGTTAGGATTACAGTCGTGAGCCACCGCGCCCGTCCTATTTCTTTTTTTTTATTTGTTGTTGCAGTTTGGGCCGGACCGGGTTTGAACCCACCACCCTCAGTATATGGGGCTGGCGCCCTACCCACTGAGCCACAGGCACGACCCCTATTTTTTATTTCTTAAAAAAAATTTTTTTTTGGCGTCACAGTTAACAGCAACTTCAAACAAGTAGCTCAGCAGCCACATACACCAGGGCTGGTGGGCCCGCCAGACAACAAAGACAACTACAAACAAAAAAAAGCCCGGCGTTGTGGCGGGCGCCTGTAGTTCCAGCTACTTGGGAGGCCGAGGCAGGAGAATCGCCTAAACCCAAGAGCTGGAGGTTGCTGTGAGCTGTGTGACGCCCCGGCGCTCTACCTAGGGCGGAAAAAAGTGAAACTCTGTCTCAAAAAAAAAAAAAAAGGCGATTCACTTGCTCAGCCTCCCAATCAGCTGGAACTATAGGCGCCCACCACAAAGACCAGCGAGGTCTCACTTTGGCTCCAGCTGGTACTGAACGCCTGAGCTCAGTCTGTCCACCTGCTTCCGCCTCCCGGAGTGCTAGGATTACAGGAATGAGCCACCCTACCCCAGCCAGCACAGTCCCTTATTTTAAAGCTCTGAGGCTAGATGTTTTCAGAATCCAGAATTTCTTGGATTCTGGAAAGGTAAAATGTTACGTATATGTAATGTTAGGTTACACCCTCAGCGGGATCTGGAGCAGGGTCTTGTAATCAGATGTGTTAACTGGTTCCACAGATAAATATATATATGCATTTTTACACTGTGGGGATACATAACAACCATAAATAGTCTCATTCTTAGGTCAGATAAAGGTTTCAAACTTAAAAATTTTGGTGTTCAGATCTTTTTAGATCTGAGAAATGAAGATAAGGGACCTGGGTCCTAATTCTATTGTTAACTTCTTTTTCTCACTTACCTAGACAGAGAGTATCTTGAGGATAGGAACTGTGCTTTTTGTTTTGTCACCCCTATGTTTGTCACTAATGCTCGTGTGTCACCTTATTTCTTCTTAGCCTCAGTTTTAATCTGTAAAATGGGATCATTATTGCTTTCCTCATAAGATTCTGATGAGGATTAAATGAGGCTGTGCATATGAAGCCCAAGCACTGTTAGCACATACCACAAAGGGTGTGGCTGAAATTTATTTTTTCCAGGAACTTCTCCATTTTACAATTATTTAGGGAGTCCATGTCCAGGGCTAATCATACCCTTCCCCCCACAAGTTCCTCTTCACAGAGGCAGCTGAAGTAATATGCATAAACAGGCTTATCTTTTTGTGTCTCTTCTAACCCCTGCTTCCTATCCTTTTCCTCCAAATCATAGCATTCAATCCTGTTCTAGTCTTCATTCTTCTCATTAATTTTTCTTTTGGCTATTATTTAACATATTCTCATCTTTTTCTTTTTTTCTTACATGAAACATACCTATAAAATTATGCAGAAATGTAAGTTTAAAGAACAAAAATGAACACCCATGTACCCACCAAGTTAAGAAAGAACATTATCATATGCCCAAAGTCTCATGGAATCTTTTTCTTCCCTCTGCAAATATAACCTTGTGTTACTCATTCCCTTGTTTTTGTTTGTAATTTTTACTGTTTATGTATGCATCTCTAACAAATATAATGTGTAGTTTTGCTGAGTTTTGGATTTTATGTAAATGGGCTCCTAAAATATATTTTGTGACTTGATTTTTGCATGTAACATGTATTTGAGAAGCATCCATGTTGATGTGAGTAGCTCTATGTTGCTGTATTGAATTCCATGGTGGCTGCTCTTCAGTTGATGTGTATTTATACTATTGCCAGACTTGTTATTATGTGAAACATACTTCCAGGGGCAAATGTGGAAATTTCTGTAAGGCATATATATACCTTACTGTAGATTTCTGGTGATGAGCAAATTTGCTAATAATCAAATTGTTATCTGAAATGGTTAGGTTATTAGAATTTATACTTTACCAGCAGTGGTAGAAATGAATCTAAGCTTCAGCCATTCTTTTTTTTTTTTTTTTGAGACAGAGCCTCAAGCTGTCACCCTGGATAGAGTGCCAGGGCATTACAGCTCACAGCAACCTCCAATTCCTGGGCTCAAGCGAGTCTCCTGCCTCCACCTCCCAAGTAGCTGGGACTACAGGTGCCCATCACAACGCCTGGCCATTTTTTGGTTGTAGCCATGATTGTTGTTTGGCCGGCCCAGGCTGGATTTGAACCCGCCAGCTCAGGTGTATGTGGCTGGCGCCTTAGCCCGTTGAGCCACAGGTGCCTAGCCGCCTCAGCCATTCTGTAAAATTTCTGTCATTCGTTGTCTGTTTGTCATCCATCTCTTACCATTGTTTTTTCTGTTCTGATTTGTAGGAGTTCCTTAGATTTTCTCAATTCATATCTTTAATTTTTATTTTGTGGCTTATATGTATTTCAGATATTTTCCAGTTTGTAGCATCTCTCTTTCTAGTGGTTTTGGTGAACAGAGGTTCTTGATTTTAATAAAGTCTAATTTATCAGTGTATTCTTTTATAAATTTTTTTTGAGCCAGAGTCTTGCTCTGTTGCAGTGGGTTCCTATGGGTTATAAAGGCATTCTCTATATTGTCTAAAAGTTTTATAGTTTTTTTTCTTATAATAACCCTCTAAAATTGATTTTTGTGTATAGTGTGAGGTAGGGGTCACATTTTTTTTTCCACATGTGAATAGCGTCTGGCACCTTTTATCGAAAAGTTTGCTTTGGGCTCGGCACCTGTAGTTACGAGAGTTTGAGGTTGGTGTGAGCTGTGATGCCACAGCACTCTACCGAGGGCAGCATAGTAAGACTCTGTCTCAAAAAAAAGAAAGAAAAGTTTGCTTTGATCCAGTATGTCCACTATGCATATGTGTATACCTTTGTATTTTTGAGATCTATATTCTGTTCCATTGGTCTTATTTGTCTTATCTCACTATCATTAACACACTTTACTCATTATTCTTGCTTCATAAAAAATCTTTGCCTAGGTGGCACCTGTGGCTCAAAGGAGTAGGGTGCAGGCCCGGTATGCTGGAGGTGGTGGGTTCAAACCCAGCCCTGGCCAAAAACGGCAAAAAAAAAAAAAATCATTGCCATTTTGCCTATGTAAATTTTAGAGTCATGCAAATCATGTGTAGACATGTACATAAAGCCTGTTGGGATTTTGACTGGAATTGCGTTGATTCAGTTAAAATGGATCGATTTGGTTTTATTTATTTTTTAGTTTTTTGTAGAGACAGTCTCACTTCATCGGCTTCAGTAAAGTGCTGTAGTGTCACAGCTCACAGCAACCTCTAACTCCAGGGCTTGGTTGATTCTCTTGCCTCAGCCTCCCTAGTAGCTGGGACTACAGGTGCCCACCACAACGCCCAGCTGTTTTTTTTTGTTGTTGCAGTTTGGCGGGGGCTGGGTTTGAATCCACCACCTTCAGTACATGGGGCCGGTGTCCTACCCACTGAGCCACAGGCGCTGCCCTCAATTTGGTTTTTAAAGTGATTGCTTTCAGCATTTCTTCTTTAAGGATTAGGTTCACTGTAGTTTTTTTTGTAGATGTCCCTTAGCAGATAAAAGAAGTTTACTTCTGTTCCAAATTTTAAGTTTTTAGTATGAATAAATGTTGAATTTTATTAACTGGATGTTCTATATCAAGATAATCACATGCCTTTTTCTTTATTAATGTGATTCACATTCATTCATTTTCAGGTATTTAACCATTGCTAGATTAAATCCAACGAAGTGACAGTATGTCATTTTTACTTGGTTAGATTAGGTTTGTTAGCCTTTTGCTTAGGACATATCACTGCTGTGCTTGTGAAAAATACTTGGCTGTAATTTTCATTTCTGTCAAGGTCCTTTTTAGGTCCAGTGGCCAAGTTATCAGTTGTTAGGTCTAAGGCCAAACCTTACCAGATGGGTTGGGAAGGATTTACTCTTTTTGTGGCTCTGAGATAGTTTGCGTAACATTTGAAATTACTTGTTTCTAGAATGTTTGGTAGTACTTCTTGATAAGTCAATCAGGACCTGGATAGATTTCCCATAAAATGTCATTAATGGTTATAGGACTGTTTAGGTTTTTAAATAATTCTTTTGAATGAATTTCCTATGACTTTGTACATACTTAAACATACAGGTTCTTTACTATAAATTGTTTATATCTTTTAAAAGTGTTTGAATGACATGCAATTAATTTCTCTTTTCATTCCAAATATTGTTTATTTGCAAGTTTTTTCTCTTGGAAAATCTTGTTAGAGGTTTTTCACATTTTTAAAGTTTTTTCAAAGAATAATTTTGACTTCGTTGATCTCTTTAGGTATATGCTTATTTTCTATTTTATTTAATTTCTACTCTATTATTTTCTTCCTTTAACTTGATATGGATTAATTTGCTGTTCTCTTTATAGCGTCTTAATTCATTTCAGGACACATGTTTTAATTACCTATATATATATGTGTGTGTATTTTTTTTTTTTTTTTTTTTTGAGACAGAGCCTCAAGCTGTCACCCTGGATAGAGTGCTACGATATCACAGCTCACAGCAACCTCCAATTCCTGGGCTCAAGCGAGTCTCTTGCCTCCGCCTCCCAAGTACCTGGGAGTTGCAGGCGTCATTGTTGGTTGGCGGGCCCAGGCTGGATTCGAACCCGCCAGCTCAGGTGTACGTGGCTGGTGCCTTAGCCCATTGAGCCACAGGTGCCGAGCCAATTCCAGCTACTCTGGAGGCTGAGGCGAGAGAATTGCCTAAGCCCAAGAGTTGGACAGAGGTTGCCGTGAGCTGTGATGCCCTACCGAGGGCGACAGAATGAGAGACTGTCTCAAAAAAAAAAAAATAGTAATAATAAAATAAAAATAAAAGCAAATCAAATCCTCCATGGGTATTGTGTCCCTGCTCACAACCTACTATTGGCTTCCACAGAATTCAAGCTCCAAGTCATTACTCTCCACCTTCACCTGATTATTCTCATTCATACCTTAGGGCAGGGTGTTTGTGTATTTAATATGTGGCCCAATGCAACTCATTCTTTCAGTTTATAACAGAGAAGAAAAAAGCCTTAGGGATTTATGTTTGCAGGACCCTCTGCCTGGAGCACTCTTTCCTTGAGTCCTCACAAGGCTGGCCCTGTTGCCAATCAGATCTTAGCATGAGAATAATGCATTCTCATAGAAGCCTAAACGTGTTGTGTCATCTTCAAAAATTAGGCTGGGCAAGGTGGCTCATGCCTGTGATCTTAGCACTCTGGGAGGCCAAGTGGGGTGGATTGCCTGAGTTCACAGGTTCAAGACCAGCCTCAGCAAGAGCGAGACCTTTTCTCTAGAAATAGCCAGGCTTTGTGTCAGGTGCCTGTAGTTCCAGCTACTTGGGAGGCTGAGATAAGAGAATCACTTGAGCCCAAGAGTTAGAGGTTGCTGTGAGCTATGACAGCATAGCACTCTACTGAGGGCAACAAAGACTCTGTTTCAAAAATAAAAAGGAGGGTGGCGCCTGTGGCTCAGTGGGTAGGACCCCGGCCTCATATACCAGGGGTGGCAGGTTGGAACCCAACCCTGGCCAAAGTGCAACAACAACAACAAAATAGCCAGGTGTTCTAGTGGGCACCTATAGTCCTAGCTATTCGGGAGGCTGAGGCAAGAGAATCACCTAAGCCCAGGAGTTGGAGGTTGCTATGAGCTATGACCAGGAGAACTAAATTGGGGAATAAAGCTCCTGCCTGTGGTATACTAAACATTGGGCTTTAATTAGAGCATCTCAAATCAGGAGATAAAAGAACCACATGATATGTGGAGATATCTACCACAATGGGTGATAGAGTAAGAAATGCTTATAACAGGTGACTTTAAGGCACAGATGTTTTGTTGCTCTTTTTAAAAAGTTCTATTCATAAAAAATTGCATTATTGGGGCGGCACCTCTGGCTCAGTGAGTAGGGCACCAGCCCCATATGCTGGAGGTGGTGGGTTCAAACCCAGCCCTGGCCAAAACTGCAAAAAAAAAAAAAAAATTGCATTATTTATGAACTGTGAATAAGTTCAAACAACACCTCAGTTGGCAGAATGGAGAAGGGAGGAAAATCAAGAGACTTATTTACAGATGGTTCAAATAACCCACTTTTATTATATTGTTTCTACAACATTAGCCCCTACCTGGTTAGGGGGAGGGCATGTTTCCCGGAGGACATAGTGTGGGTTCCATTGAACTGTATGCTGCAATTACTGTCTGAACACTTAGCGCTCCTTGTGCCATGAACCTGCAGGTGAAGGAGCTACCATTCCAGCAAGGTTTTCCCTCTGACAGGATTGCTGTTAAAACACCATGGAGTCAGAGGAGTATGTCTGGCTCCCAAGGGATTCACTGGGACATCTCTTGGCATTTCCATACCCACTAATAACAGAAAATAAGTAATTGGAACAACCACAACCTGACAATGGCAAGGTAACTAAAAGCCTAGAGCAGCGGTTCTCAACCTGTGCATCTCGACCCCTTTGTATCAATGAAAATACATTGCGGCATTCGGAAGGTTGAGAACCACTGGCCTAGAGCCTTCAGAAGTAAAAGTCTGTATCATCCCACAGGAAATCTGGACTAGGATCAGCCAAAGGTGAGGGAAATCTAGAATGACTAATTGAGAGAAGGGATGATATGATTTTCAATACAGGCTTGGGACCAGTTGCTGCTGCACAGAACTGTGGTTTGTTTCACTACCTCACTGGCCTTCAGTCTTTACAGAGATTGTGGCTGGCTGCTGCATTAAAGGGAATTTTTGTGAATGACTGGACTTTATAAGGGAGGACATTTTGTTCCCATAGTAAGTGGAGGACCCCTATTATAGTATGGGACTAGATATAATGGGAGGGAGGGAGGAACATGGAGCAGCACAAGGGAGGTACTCTGTCTAACATTTCTTAGGTTCCTCCTCAGATCTTTGCAGTCTTTCATATGGCCCTTGATCTCTTGTTTCACTCCCAGCCAATTCTGTGGTGACCAACTTTACTTGGAGGGATCTGGCTCAGCTATCACCATGGTGACCAACTTATACAGACTCACCACAACAGCATCTCACCTTAGCATGCACCACAAGCCTCCTGCCTCCCACCCTAGAGCTTTCTGATTGCTACCAAAGTGTGAGACACTATGGGCCTGCACAGTGCCTATACTTCTCTAACTCAGAAGTGCAGAGGAAGTAATGTCCCCAGGGTAAACCCTTGACCAATAAGAGATGCAGGAAATTTTTTCATTTTCTGCTCAGTGATGAGCTGCCTTGATGATACGGAATTTCTTCCTCAGTAAGTCCCTGGTCTCGAGATTTGAAGAATGAACCCATAGACCACAGATCAGTAGTAAGATAGGATTTTATTAGAAAGGAATACCGAAGAAGTAAAAAGCACCAGAGCTTCTGATAGGAGGAAAGTACTAACTGGGGAGTCTCTAGCGGGCTCTTTATCTAGGGGTATTAGGTCTTGAGAATTACACTTGGCCAGGACTTGGTAGGTGGAAAAACATATTTTCAAAGTTAATGAGTGTATTAACAAATAAATGAATGTAGTTCTTCTTCCACTAGGGCAAGGTTATCAGGTGCTTTACAGTTTTTGTCTCCAAGGAGGGATTAGAGTGTGTGCTCCCTACTCAAAGTGGAACCACCCAAAACCATCACAGGCTGCTTTGTTCAAGATTTTGTTAGAGCTCAGAGGGTGTGTCCTGAAAAAGGCAGCCTGTTTGTGCCTGGAAATGAGGGCCTGATTTCCGAGCTTACCCGGGCCTAGAGAATGGGAGGGTCCCTGTCCAGCCCTGAGTGGTGGACTCCTGTATCTTTGAGCTGCAGCCGCTTAAATGGTCCCTCTGAGGACAGGCTTATGGTATTGGCCAGAGCACTTGCCAACAGGCAGTAGGTAGTTAGCGCCCTGTTTCTACCTTCCCCTTCTGCTGCCTCACTTTCCTGTCCCCTCAGTCCTGAGTCCCTGGGATTGCACTCACCAGGAAAGAATAAATACATAAGCTTTTAAGTCAGTCTATATTTTTTGTAGAACCTGGACTATGATACTATATGTGAAGTTAGTGCAACTACAAAATAACAAGTATAAGTGAATCTTCGATAGTAATGTCTATATAATCCCCCATAGGTTATGTTCTAAGAGTGAAAAGAACAAATCTTAAATAGTTTTAAGTAATTGTAGTGTCAATAATAATATTACTATTGTTATTTCAAAACTATATATACAAGGCTTATAAACAGAAAGTGTCAGCAAAAGTATACACATATTAAGAAAGGAAAAAACTGTATTATAATTGTAGTATTTATGTAACTTGTGCATTTACAACAAATACAAGATAACGAACTTTATCACTACATTCAAATGGGAAACGGTTGTGCCCAGGAGTTTCTCAAAGACCATTCCACCAAACAAGTCAAATTTAAAGGAGTCCTTTTATTGAAGAGCCAGCCAGCAACTGTCCCTGTCCCAACATGGAATTTCTGAGAGCAGCCCCGAGTGCTTAAGGCAGTGGCTCTCAGCCGGTGAGTCACCACCCTCTGTGGGTCTCAGAGGAACTGAGACCATGAGGAACTGTATTAAAGGAACTGTATTAACTGTTGCAGCATCAGGAAGATTGAGAACCACTGGCTTAAAGGATTGGGTTTTTAAGGTTTGATCTGCATCCTGGTTGGCATGCAGGCTATCCAGGTGTATGCGGGTAGGGTAGCCAGCAAGCATTGTACAGAAGCAGAATTTTGTGGTTTGTTAGCTATACATTTTTGTTTTAATATTTTCTCCTATACATATTAGTCTCAGAACTTTTCCCCCATACATCTTAGTTTCAGTACTTTCCCCACCTGGTATTGTTTAAAAGTCAGTCTGGGGCGGCTCCTGTGGCTCATCGAGTAGGGCCCCATATCCTGAAGGTGGCGGGTTCAAGCCCAGCCTTGGCCAAACTGCAAAACAGGAAAAATAGCTCGGCATTGTGGCGGGTGCCTGTAGTCTCAGCTACTTGGGAGGCTAAGGCAAGAGAATCGCCTACGCCCAGGAGTTGGAGATTGCTGTGAGCTGTGATGCCACAGCACTCTACCCAGGGCAAGAGCTTGAGGTTCCATCTCAAAAAAAAAAAAGAAAAGAAAAAGAAAGAAGTGTAGTTCATTCCAAGATAGATGGGAAAGTGCTAAATTAATTCATTGCTTCTAGTTCACTCCAAATTTCTTGCTTGGCTAACTCCCTGGGAAACAGACCAAGAGGTACCAACTCTTCTCCGACTGACTTTTTTTTTTTTTTTTTTTGTAGAGATAAAGAGATTTCAAGGATCAAGAGATTCTTCTGCCTCTGCCTCCCAAGTAGTTGGGACCACAGGCACCCATCACAACGCCCAGCTATTTTTTGGTTGCAGCCATCATTGTTGTTTGGCAGGCCTGGGTTGGATTCGAACTCGCCAGCTCAGATGTACGTGGCTGGCACCTTAGCCCATTGAGCCACAGGCGCCAAGCCCATTTATTTATTTTAAATAAAGAGTGACAGAGTCTCACTTTATCGCCCTCGGTAGAGTGCCATGGCGTCACACAGCAACCTCCAACTCCTGGATTTCGGCGATTCTCTTGCCTCAGACTCCCAAATAGCTGGGACTACAGGCACCCACCACAACACCCAGCTATTTTTTTGTTGTTGTTGCAGTTTGGCCGGGGCTGGGTTTGAACCCGCCACCCTTGGTATATGGGGCCAACACCCTACTCACTGAGCCACAGGTGCCGCTCTGTAGTTCTCCTTTTTAATTGGATCCTTTCCTGGTTTTGATATCAGGGTAATGTTTGTTTCATAGAATATGATGGGGGAAGATTTCTTCCTTCTTGATATTTTGGAATAGGTTCTGAGGTATAGGTACAAGCTCTTCTTTGAAAGTTTGATAGAATTCTGGTGTGAAGCCATCTGGACCAGGGCTTTTATTTTGTTGGAAGCTTTTTCATTTTATTTTATTTCATTATTTATTTATTTTAGAGACAGAGTCTCACTTTGTTGCCCTCGGTAGAGTGCTGTGGTGACATAGCTCACAGCAACCTCCAGCTCTTGGGCTTAGGTGATTCTCTTGCCTCAAACTCCTGAGTAGCTGAGACTATAGGTGCCTGCCACAACACCCAGCTTTTATTTGTTGCAGTTTGGCTGGGGCCAGTTTTGAACCCACCACCCTTGGTATAAGGGGCTGGTGCCCTACTCACTGAACCACAGGCACTGCCCTAATTTTACATTTTTTTTTAATTAGGCTGGGTTCAAATTTGCAAGCCTTGGTGTATGTGGTTAGTGCCATAACCACTGTGCTACAGGTGCTGAGCCTATTTATTTCTTTATTTTGAGACAGAGTCTCACTATGTCCCCCTTAGTAGAGTGCCATGGCATCATAGCTCATAGCAACCTCAAATTCTTGGGCTTGGCTTGGCGCCTGTGGCTCAAGCAGCTAAGTCGCCAGCCACATACACTTGAGCTGGCGGGTTCGAATTCAGCCCGGGCCTGCCAAACAACAATGATGGCTGCAACCCAAAAATGGTCGGGTGTTGTGGTGGGCACCTGTAAATCCCAGGTACTTGGGAGGCTGAGGCAGGAGACTCACTCGAGCCCAGGAATTGGAGATTGCTGTGAGCTGTGATGCCACTGCACTCTATCTAGGGTGACAGCTTGAGGCTCTGTCTCAAAAAAAAAAAAAAATTCTTGGGATTAAGCAATTCTCTTGCCTCAGCCTCCTAAGAAGCTGGGACTACAGGTGCCTGCTACAACAGCCAGCTATTTTTTTTTTTGTAGTTGTCATTGTTGTTTAGCAGGCCTGGGCTGGGATCAAACCTGCCAACCCCAGTGTATGTGGCAGGTTCCCTAGCCACTGAGCTA
The DNA here is from genome assembly GCA_963573935.1 of Arctocebus calabarensis. Lineage (NCBI taxonomy): Eukaryota > Metazoa > Chordata > Mammalia > Primates > Lorisidae > Arctocebus > Arctocebus calabarensis. The sequence continues at coordinate 12,831 of CAUYON010028581.1, forward strand.
GGGGCACTGACCCAGGAAGCTTTTTAATTGTTTCTTTGATATCAGCACTTGATACTGGTCTGTTCAAGAGTTCTATTTCTTCCTGGTTAAGTCTAGAGAGATGGTGTGATTCCAGGTATTGGTCCATTTCCTCCACATTGTCAATTTTTCAGGCATAGAGTTTCTTGTAGTGGTCAGAGATAATCTTTTGTATTTCTGTGTTATCTGTTATTATTACCCCTTTTTTGTTTCTCATTGAGGTTGTTAGAAATTTTTCTTTTTCTTTCTTTTTTTTTGGGAAAAGACAGAGTCTCACTTCATCGCCCTTGGTAGAGTGCTGTGGTGTCACACAGTTCACAGCAACCTCCAACTCCTTAGGCAATTCTCTTGCCTCAGTCTCCCAAGCAGCTGGGACCACAGGCACCTGCCATAATGCCCAGCTATGTTAGAAATTTTTCTTTTCTCTTTATAATTGATGTGGCCAAAGGTTTATCAATTTTGTTCATCTTTTTGAAGAACCAATTTTTTGTTTCATTAATGTTCTGAATGATTCTTTTGTTTTCAATTTCATTTGTTTCTGATATAATTTTGGTTATTTCTTATCTTATGTTAGATTTGGGATTGGATTGCTCTTCTTTTTTCCTTTCCTTGAGATGATTTATTGGATTTTTGATGTGCTCTCTTTCTGTCAGATGTAGGTGTCTACTGTAATAAATTTCTGTCTTTGGTCTGCATTTGCAGTATCCGACAGGTTTTGGTAGCTTGTGGCTTCATTGTTTGTATGGTTTGTTTTGTTTTGTTTTGTTTTTCATGACAGAGCCTCAAGCTGTTACCCTGGGTAGAGTGCTGTGGCATTACAGCTCACAGCAACCTTCAACTCCTGGGCTTAAGCGATTCTCTTGCCTCAGCCTCCCAAGCAAAGGCACCCACAATAACACTCAGCCATTTTTTGGTTGTAGTTGTCATTGCCGTTTGGCAGGCCCAGGCTGGATTCGAACCTGCCAGCTCTGGTGTATGTGGCTGGTGCCTTAGTTGCTTGAGCTACAGGCTCTGAGCCCATTGTTTTTATGTTCAAAGAATTTAATAATTTCTGTCTTTATCTCCTCCTTGACCCAACTCCTATTTACCATAAGGTTGTTTAGTTTTCATGCCTTTGTGCAGGGATTAACTTTGTGTTAAAGTTGAGCATGTTTATTTACCTTTATTGCCTTGTGGTCTGAGAAGATATAAGGTATAATTTCAATTCTTTTAATTTTCTTGAGGTTTGATTGGTTTTCTATGATATGATGTATTTTGGAGTATGTTCCATGGGCTGACGAGAAGAACATATATTCCTTAACTTTGGGATGGTATGTTCTGTGTATGTCTATAAAGCCAAATTGTTCTAGGGTCACATTTAAGTCCCTTGTATCTTTGTTTAGTTTCTGTTTAGAGGATCTGTTCTGTTCTGTCTGAGGGGTGTTAACATCCCCAGCTATTATGGCAGCAGTTCTCAACCTGTGGGTTGTGACCCACAAGAACTGTATTAAAGGGTTGCGGCGTTAGGAAGGTTGAGAACCACTGTATTATGGTGTCATAGGATACCATATTGCTCATAGCAATTGAGGTCTGTTTCATAATTCTGAGAGCATTTAAGTTGGGTGCATAAATATTTAGAATTAAAATATCCTCTTCTTGTACTGTTCCCTTGGCCAGTATGAAGTGACCATATTTCTTTCTTAACTTTAGTTGCTTTGAATCCACTTGTATCTGAAAATAAGATTGCAACTCCTCCTTTCTTCTGGTTTCCATTTGCCTGAAATACTATTTTCCAACCCTTCACACTGAGTCTTGTTTTGTCCTTTGAGGTTAGATGTGTTTACTGGAGACAGATATAGATGGCTAGTACCTTTTTTTTTTTTTTATAAAATCAGCCAACCTATATCTCTTCAGTGGGGAATTCAAGACATTAAGTCGGTTGCTTAATGTTAATCCTTTGTGTCATTGTGGAAGCTAGGTTTTGTTCTTCAGTTTCTGGGTGTTACTTTGCTGGTGGTGACTTGTGATGGTCAGTGTGCAGGGTAGGTCTAAATATTCCTATAGAGTTGATCTTGCTGTGGCATATCAGTAAAAGATTTCATTTCTCCATCCATTTTGAAGGTGAGTGTAGCAGGGTACAGAATTCTGGGCCGAATATTGTTTTGTTTAAGTTAAAGGTAGGCTGGGTGCAGTGGCTCATGCCTGTCCAAAGGGGTCATGACCCACAGGTTGCGAAACACTGGTATAGGGTGAAAAGGAATTGTTAAAGAATGAGAAGGGAGAAAGGAAAGAAAAAGATAAAAAAAAAAAGGGGGGGGTGGGGGATGAAAGAAAAAATAGAAAGAAGAGAGAATAAGGACTAACAGAGAGAAAAAACAGGAGAAATGGTGGTGTTTTTCAGGGTCCTTTGACCCACATGTGAAATTACAAGACCCTGTGGGGCTGGGCTGCATGGGTTCCTTGAGATCAGGATCTCTTTAGCAGCCTGAGCAAATCAAGACCCCACCACTGGCAAATATAGAAAAAAATCAGCTGTATATCACAGTACTGACCTACCCATACCGTCTTTTCAAAGGCCAAAAGTAGAAGACACCTTACACCAGGGGCTCAAGGTCTTCGTAAGCCAGACCAATGCCATGACACCCTAACCCAGGCCTTGAAGTGAGACTTTGTCCCATAAATAGAGTACAAAATGAAATAGAATAAAGTTGATCAGAAAAAATGGAGAAAATGTAAAGAAAATTAAAAATAAAATTATATAAGATAAGCTCAGTGCCTATAGCTTAACAGTTAGGTTGCCAGCCACATACATCAGGACTGGCAGGTTTGAGCCTGGCCTGGGCCTGCCAAACAACAATGACAACTACAACAACAAAATAGCCGGGTGTTGTTGTGGTCACCTGCAGTCCCAGCTATTTGGGAGACTAAGGCAAGAGAATTGCTTAAGTCCAAGAGTTTGAGTTTGCTGTGAACTGTTACACCATGGCACTCCACTGAGGGTGACATAGTGAGACTCTGTCTCAAAAAAGGAAAATTATATAAGATGAAATAAAAACGGATATCGGGGGTGGAGGCAAGATGGCCGACTAGAACCAGCTTTCCACAGAGGCTCCCATCCAGAAGGAGAGTTAAAGAACAGAAGTTTAGCAAGTAAGCTGATGGTTTGGGGCTGAGCCAAGAGAGAAGGTTGAAGAATGCATATCAACCCTGCTGCCCATCCCTTGAGGTGAACTGTGACCCCAAGGGAAAAAACAATAGGTACAAAATCCATCACCAAGTGGATGGGAGTTCCCTCCACCATGAGAACGTTCTACAAACAAGTGATCAGAGTTCAGACCTCCTCCTGTTTTATCCCACAGGATAGATCCTCTAAAAACTGAAACTCCTTCCCCAGAGAGGAACCACTAGTGCACCATGGCACTCTCCTGCCAGGCATAAAACTGTATATTATTTACCTGCAATTCTGAACTCTCAGAACTCTCCTCCACTCTCACTTCCACTCTTCCCAAGGTCTGGAAGCCTGTCTTCCATGGAGTCCAGATTCTTGGGCATTTTCTCAAGAGGTGTGGACAAGGCATGGGCTATTGCAGGTCTGTGCTGACTCTGTAGCATGGGTGTAAAGAAAGGAAAGAGAGGACCATGGACCAAGGCAGCCATACACAAGAGGGAGAGGTGATGCCCTGTGACACAGAGCAGCAGCAGCAGCAGTGAGAGCAATAGTGAAGGAGATATTTTGGAGAGATACTCCCTGCCTCTTTTGGCAACCAGAGAAAGACAGTCCTCTACTCCAGTGGCAGCCACTGGCAGACAAGATCTGGGCTGGAAACGCAGGCCCCATGAGTAAAGGGTAGGCCTGAGGTGATACCTGCCTGGGTGGGGCATGGCGGGGATGGAAACTAGAATACATGCACATAGAGATGGCATACTCCCAGGGTGGGGATGAATCAGAAGTGATGCTTTCCTGAGCCTGGGAGGCACCCGGCCCCCAGGGGAACATAGCTGAGACAAAAGCAAGTGGGGCAACAGCACCAGCCCAGGGATAGGCAAGAACTGAGAGCTGAGTGTGAGCTCTAACTGTGCCTGCCCCAACACAGAGTGCAACAGAGACAGGGATGACAGCTTCATGAGAATTGCCAACAGCAGCAGCACAGGGCAGGGCTGAGTTGGTTTCTGTGAACTCAAACAGCACCTGGCCCACAGGGGAATATAGCTGGGTCAGATACGCTAATTATGCAAGAATACAGATTGGCATTGTTGCTCCAATTGGCAGCAACATCAGTCTGGGGCGGGGCTAGAACTGAGTGAATTGCTCCAGCTTCCATCAAGCAGCCAAAGTTGTCAGGCTTTAGGATCCCCTGCTGGCTGGTGGCAGAAGGCGGCTGTCTGGTCAAGTGAACATAGATCTCACTGTGACTCAGGCAGGTGCAAAGCCCTAGAGGGAGCTGGAGGGAACTGGGTCACAGCCCTGCGGGGTTACCAGTGACTGGGTATGATAGAGGTGTAGGGTGCGGAATGAGGCTTTAATTCTTTTGCTGGATGGATCCTTCTGACTCCACAGAGCACCAGAGCAAGTCATACTTGAGCTGCCAGCAGACCACTGCTATCTAGTTGCTGGGGACCTTTTGAAAGCTCCCACTTGAGACTGGGTGCTGACTGGGACAATTGATTTGGAACTCTTGATCTGGGCGAATCCCCCAAGGACTATCCAAAGTGGTACCCTGGGTGTATGGTTGTGGGAAGGTTTGATTTTCCTTTTCCAGTTGTTGCCTGGGGGTCCCTCCCACCCCTGGGGGGACTTAGTTGCTGGTATTTTTCCACAGCTGAGACTTCAACCTGGAGTTACTGATTCAGTAGAATTGGACAGAGACCAGCTGAAAACAAGATAGAACCACTTAGCCCCACCACACCAAGCAGGTCCCCAGTGTCTTAGGCCTTAGCACTCTATAGGTCCTTTTAAAGCTCTAGGGGAAAAGGTACAGACACCAGTCCCAGCTCTTGGGCAAAGGGCTGGTTAATCCCTACTCCAGGAGCCCCCAACCCAACTTCACCTTATCTGCTCATCTAGCCAAATGGTGCAAAATAATCATGGGGTGGAATGAGCGGAAAAACTCCGGCAACATGAATAATCAGAGTAGATCAACTCCCCTAGGGAATGACATGGAGGACATAACAGAAGATCCCATTCATAAACAAATGGCTGAGATGTCAGAAATTGAATTCAGAATTTAGATTGCAAATAAGATTAATGGAGGTAAAGTTGGAATTAGAAATTCAAGGAGCATTTCAAAAGTTGTCTCAAGAATTCAATGAATTCAAAGACAAAATTGCCAAAGATTTTGACACATTGAGACAACTTGCAGCCCTCAAAGGTCTGAGAAATACAGTAGAATCCCTCAGTAACAGAATAGAGCAGGCAGAAGAAAGGATTTCTGACATTGAAGACAAAACTTGAATGCTCCCAAAAGCTCAAAGAGGAAGAGAAGTGGAGAGCAAAAATGGATCATTCTCTCAAAGAGCTCTAGGATAATTCAAAGAAAACTGATATTCACCTTATAGGAATTACTGAAGGTGATGAAGTTGCTTTGAAAAGCCCAGATGCTCTACTCCATGAGACAATCAAGGAGAATTTCCCAGACATGCCAAGAGATTCTGAAATTCAGATAGCAGACAGTTTCAGAACCCCAGCATGACTCAACCCAAATAAGGCATCTCCCAGACACATAATTAACTTCACCAAAGTTAATATGAAGGACAAAATTCTGCAAGCATCCAGACATAAGAAAACCATAATCTACAAGGGAAAGAATATTAGAATGACTGCAGATCTCTCTGCTAAAACCTTTCAAGCTGGAAGAAAGTGGTCATTGACTTTTAATCTGCTAAAACAAAATAATTTTCAACCCAGGATCCTGTATCCAGATAAACTGAGTTTCATTTATGATGGAGAAATTAAATACTTTAATGACATTCACATGTTGAAGAAATTTGCCATAACTAAGCCAGCTCTCCAGGATAGTCTCAGACCTATCCTCCATAATGATCAGCTCAATCCTCTAACTGAGTTTACCAAAGTAAACTCACTCAGAAACTTTTGATTAAATTCCAACTTCCACAGTGGCAAAAGGATTAAAAATCTCCACTGGACTTTTTTTTTTTCCTTTTTACTTATTTACTTTTTTTTGAGACTTTTTTTTAAAAATTAAATCACAGCTGCGTACATTAGTGCAATCAAGGGGTACAATGTGCTGGTTTCATATACAATCTGAAATGTTTTCATCAAACTGTTTAACATAGCCTTCATGGCATTTTCTTTTCTTTTCTTTTTTTTTCTACAGACTTTATTTACAGAAAAGAATATAGAAAACACTAAAACTCCTGGTAGAGAGAGATAACTCAAGTGGGGAGAGAAAAGCTCTCTCCATTTCTCTCCCAATCTTTCCCCGTCTCTCCCTTTAGGCTTTTAGTCTTGAGGTATATGTGTCCACTGGACTTTTGAAAAACTCAATACCCAAAATTCTACCAAACTTATCAATATTCTCAATTAATGTGAATGGTTAAAATTGTCCTCTAAAGAGACACAGGTTGGCTCACCAGATACAAAAACTCAGGCCAGATATCTGCTGCATACAAAAATCTCACCTTACTTTAAAAGATAAATACAGACTCAGGGTGAAGGGATGGTCATCTATATTTCAGGCAAATGGAAATCAGAAAAAAGCAGGTGTTGCAATTTTATTTGCAGATATAATAGGCTTTAAACCAACAAAAGTAAAGAAAGATAAGGATGGTCACTTCATATTTGTTAAGGGTAATACTCAACATGATGAGATTTCAATTATTAACATTTATGCACCCAACCAGAATGCACCTCAAATTATAAGAGAAACCCTAACAGACATGAGCAACTTGATTTTTTCTAGCACCATAATAGTTGGAGATTTTGACACTCTTTTGGCAGTGTTGGATAGATCCTCCAATAAGAAACTCAGCAAATGGCAGCATCTGTGGCTCAGTGAGTAGGGCTTTGGCCCCATATACTGAGGGTGGCAGGTTCAAACCCAGCCCCAGCCAAACTACAACAAAAAAATAACTGGCTGTTGTGGCAGGTGACTTTAGTTCCAGCAGCTAAAGCAAGAGAATCACCTAAGCCCATGAGCTGAAGGTTGCTGTGAGCTGTGATGCGATGGTGCTCTACCAATGCAAAAAATTAATAATCTTTCCAAAAAAAAAAAAAAAAAAGAAAGAAAGAAAGAAAAGAAAAGAAACTTAACAAGAAAATTTTAGACTTAAAATTAATCATTCAACAATTAGATTTAACACGCATCTACAGAACATTTCATCCTGACAAAATTAAATACCACATCTTAGGTCACAAGTCTAACCTCAGCAAGTTTAAAAGAATAGAAATTATTCCTTGCACCTTCTTGGGCCATCATGGAATAAAAGTTGAACTCAGTAACAACAGGAATCTGCATACTCATATAAAACATGAAAACTAAATAACCTCCTGCTGAAGAGTAGCTGGGTCATAGATGAGATTAAGAAGGAAACTAGCAAATTTTTGGAACAAAATTATAATGAAGACATGAATTACCATAATCTCTGGGATAACACAAAAACAGTCCTATGAGGGAAATTTATAGCACTGCAAGCCTTCCTGAAGAGAACGGAAAGAGAGGAAGTCAACAACTTAATGGGACATCTCAAGCAACTGTAAAAGGAAGAACAATCCAATTCCAAACCCAGAACAAAAGAAATAACCAAAATTAGAGCTGAATTAGATGAAATTGAAAACAAATGGATTATACAACAGATCAATAAATTGAAAAGTTGGTTTTTTGAAAAGGTCAATAAAATAGATAAACCTTTGGCTAACGTAACCAGGAAAAAACGAGTAAAATCTCTAATTTCATCAATCAGAAATGGCAAAGACTAACTAACAACAGACTCCTTAGAAATTCAAACAATCCACAGCTAAGTGCCTGTGGCTCAAGCTGCTAAGGTGCCAGCCATGTACACCTGAGCTGGCGGGTTCGAATCCAGCCCAGGCATGCCAAACAACAATGATGCCTGCAACCAAAAAATGGCTGGGCATTGTGGCGGGCACCTGTAGTCCCAGCTGCTTGGGAGGTGGAGGCAAGAGACTTGCTTAAGCCCAGGAATTGAAGGTTGCTGTGAGCTGTGATGCCATAGCACTCTATCCAGGGTGACAGCTTGAGGCTCTCTCTCAAAAAAAAAAAAAAAAAGAAAGAAATTCAAACAATCCTTAATGAACATTATAAGAAACTCTATTCTCAGAAATACAAAAATTTGAAGGAAATAGACCAATACTTGGAAGCATGCCACCTTCCTAAACTTAGCCAGAATGAAGTGGAAATGTTGAACAGGCCTATGTCAAGTTCTGAAATAGCATCAGTGATAAAAAATCTCCCTAAAAAGAAAAGCCCAGGACAAGATGGCTTCACATCAGAATTCTACCAAACCTTTAAAGAGGAACTAGTTCCTATATTACTTAACCTTTTTCCAAAATATAGAAAAAGAAGGAATACTACCCAACACATTCTATGATACAAACATCACCTTGATCCCCAAACCGGGAAAAGACCCAACAAGAAAAGAAAATTATAGACCAATATCACTAATGAATATTGAGGCAAAAATATTTAACAAGATCCTAGCAAACAGAATCCAGCAACACATCAAACAAATTATACACCATGACCAAGTGGGTTTATCCCAGGGTGTCAAGGCTTGTTCAATATACGTAAATCTATAAATATAATTTATCAAATAAACAAAATAAAAAACAAAGACCTTATGATTCTCTCGATTGGACGGCGCCTGTGGCTCAGTGGGTAGGGCACCAGCCCCATACGCCAAGGGTGGCGGGTTCAAACCCACCCCGGCTAAACCGCAACAAAAAAATGGCTGGGTGTTGTGGTGGGCGTCATGGTTCCAGTTGCTCGGGAGGCTGAGATAGGAGAATTGCCTAAGCCCAGGAGCTGGAGGTTGCTGTGGGCTGTGAAGCCAAGGCACTCTACCAAGGGTGACAAAGTGAGACTCTGTCTCAAAAAAAAAAATGATTCTCTCGATTGGTATAGAAGGGACATTTCTTCTTCTTCTTCTTCTTCTTTTTTTTTTTTTTGTAGAGACAGAGTTTCACTTTATCACTCTTGGTAGAGTGCTGTGGCATCACACAGCTCACAGCAACCTCCAACTCCTGGGATTAGTGATTCCTTGCCTCAGCCTCCCAAGTAGCTGGGACTACAGGCACCCACCACAACACCTGGATTTTTTTTGTTGTAGTTTGGCCACAGCTGGGTTTGAACCTGCCACCCTTGGTATATGGGGCTGGTGCCTTGCCCACTTAGCCACAGGCACCACGTAGAAGGGACATTTCTTAAACTGATAAAGGCCATCTACAGCAAACACACAGCTAAAATTGAAATCTCTTCCACTCAGATGAGGAACCAGGTAAGGTCGCCCATTGTCTCCACTGCTTTTTAACATTGTAATGGAAGTATTAGTCATTGCAATTAGGGAGAAAAGGAAATCAAAGGTATCCACATAGCCTGGCTATTGTTGGTATATATAAAGGGTACAGATTTATGAGTGTTGATTTTGTAACCTGAGATGGGCTGTAGAGTTTTGTAGTAGAGTCTCTAGATATACAATCATATCATCTGTGAAGAGTGAAAGTTTGATCTCCTTTGACCCTATGTGGATACCCTTGATTGCCTTTTCTTGCTGTGTTTTTGGCTGTTCAGAAGCTTTTTATTTTGATCAGATCCCAGTAATGTATTTTTGGTATTGCTTCAATTGCCAGGGGGGTCTTCCTCATTTGAGTGGAAGTAGGCAGTGCCTGCGGCTCAGTGGGCAATAGTCAAGCTGAAAAAACAGTCAAGGACTCTATTCCTTTCATAGTAGTGCCAAAGAGGGTGAAATATTTGAGAGTGTACCTAACAAAGGATGTAAAAAATCTCTATAAAGAGAACTATGAGGCTCTAAGAAAAGAAGTAGCTGAAGATATTAATAAATGGAAAAGAATATCATGCTTATGGCTGGGAAGAATCAACATTGTTAAAGTGTTCATATAACCCAAAGCAATATACAATTTTAATGCAATCCCTTTTAAAGCTCCACTGTCATACTTTAAAGATCTCGAAAAAATAATACTTTGTTTTAGGGCGGCTCCTGTGGCTCAGCGAGTAGGGCGCCGGCCCCATATACCGAAGGTGGCGGGTTCAAGCCCGGCCTCGACCGAACTGCAAAACAAAAAAATAGCCGGGCGCTGTGGCGGGCGCCTGTAGTCCCAGCTACTCAGGAGGCTGAGGCAAGAGAATCGCTTAAGCCCAAGAGCTGGAGGTTGCTGTGAGCAGTGTGACGCCACGGCACTCTACC
>CAUYON010028586.1:0-17566 GCA_963573935.1 Arctocebus calabarensis
TGTTTTCATATAGTAAATGAGAAAATATCATGAATGGTATGTCAATCAGGCTGATAAAATATCTCAGATTGCATGTGAAGCCCCCACACTGTACCCCATGGTTGAACTAATGTACACAGCTATGATTCAATAAAAAAAAAATTAAAAAAAAAAAAAGAAGTGGCACTCAGCTATCAGTTCCAGCCTCTTGTTGCTTGCGCTTTGTCTCAGCTTTGATCCCCTGAGGGCCAGGTGCGTCTGAACCTCATTAAAACAGTCCTCTGGGTCACCCCCACTCTGGGAGTTCACTGGCTTTGTGTGCATGTATTCTAATCCCTACACTCCACCCAGGCCAGTACTGCCTCAGGCATATCCTTTACTCCCAGGGCCTGCATTTCTGTCCCAGATCTGCTCTGCCAGTGGCTTCCAATGGAGAAGTTGCCCCACTTCCTCTGGTTGTCCAAAGAGACTAGGAGTGTCCTTTCAAATAACCCCAGGGGTGTGTGCCCTCTTATTTATTGTTCCCACTGCTGTTCTGTGCCTCTTGGGCACAGCCACTCCTATGTGGTTCCCACTCAGTTGACTTTATTCTCCTTACTCCCGAGCCAGAGAATCAGCACAGATCAGGAATAGCCCATGCCTCGTCTACACCCTTCAAAAAAAGGCCCAAGAATCTGTACTCCATCAGGGACAGGCCTCCAGACCTCAGGGTGATAGTGGAGGGCAGTGCTGGGAGTTCAAAATTGCAAGTAGAGAATATATACAGTTTTATATAGTTTTATGCCTGGCAGGATAGTGCCATGGTACCCTAGTAGGGAAGAAGGTCTGGTTTTTAGAGGGTCTCTCCCATGGGATAAAATGGAAGGATATTTAAACTCCACTTGCTTGTTTGTACAGAGTATCCTGGAAGCTGTTGTCATGGGGGAGGGGACTCTAGTCCGCTTGGTGGTGGATTTTGTAGCTTTTCTTTGTATTCTTGGGATCACAACTCAGCTCAGCAGGGTTGTGTGTGTTCTTCAACCTTCTCTCTTGGCTCAGATTCGAACCATTGGCTTTCTTGCTAAAGTTCTGTCCTTTAACTCTCCTTCTGGATGGGAGCCTCTGTGGAAAGCTGCCTCCAGTCCTTTTCAACCTTTTTTTTTTTTTTTTTATCTCATGGCACATTTGAAACTATAGTTAAACTTCTGTGGCACAAATTATGTTGATTTTTTAAAAAGAGTTTAAAAAAAGAAAATATTTACTGTGCTTTGAATTACTTTTGAAAGTAACTTAACTATCTTTAAAAATTTTTGTGGCACACCTAAGATCCTCTCATGGCATACCAATTGAAAATCACTGATATAGTCCCTGAGGACAAGCCCTCATTTCTTGTGATTCCTTAGTGCCCAGACTTGACCCTTGAGATGAGAGATTATTCATGTTTTGTTGACCACTGACCCCTTAGGAGCCAATGCAGGACTGGGAAGAGGGTGGGTGCTCTGTAAATATTTCTTGAATAAATGAGCACTAAGCTTATTTAACAAAAGGTTAGAGAGATAATGGATTTGGCTGGGATCAACAATCAATCTTGATTATACAAATTGTGTACACATAATTTTATTTCAAGTAAGCATTTAAGACAATAGCAAAGTTTGTTAGTATTCCATACTTCTTTCACTCCAACTCACTCCCCAAATCACACAAAGCTGGAATTGACCCTGTCTTGGAAAGAATTCTGAATAAGAAATTCTGTGAAACAACTTGGTTGGCCATGAACTGTGAAGATTTATGACCTAGGCCAGTTAAGGCTGGCCTGCTTAAAAGAAATTTGTGTTATGGTGTCATTTTTATGAGCAAATAAACTGCTGCCTAATATTTCAGTTCCAGTGGTTTCAAGTACATACAAAACAACTCTGATTTTTCTCTTCTAGGTTAGAGCCAGAACACTTAAGTGACTTAGAAGTGAGTTTGTTCAAAGCTTTTAGGCCTGACCAGTCTATCAACATAGCTACTAGCCATATGTGGCTACTGAACACCTGCAACTGGTACTCTGGATTGAGATACATTGGAAGGGCAAAGTACACCATATTTCAAAGATATAGTAATAATAAAAACATAAAATATCTCATTAATAATTTATATCATTAATGGTTACATATAATGATAATATTTTAGATATATTGAGTTAAAGTTCATTTCACCTGTTTCTTTTTACTTTTTAAAATGTGGCTACTAGAAAATTTTAAATTACACATGTGGCTAACACTGAACAGTGATGCTCTAGAACTGTGGTCCCCAACCCTGGGCCATAGACCGGACTGGTCCGTGGCCTATTAGGATCTGGGACACACAGCAGGAGGTGAGTGGCAGGTGAGTGAGTGAAGCTTGATCTGTATTTATAGCTGCTCCTGGTCACTTGCATCACTGCCTGAGTTCCATCTCCTGCCAGATCAGCAGCAACATGAAATTTTCACAGGAGGGTGAAACGTAGAATAAACTGTGCATGTGAGGGATCTCAGTTTCATGCTCCTTATGAGAACTAATGCCTGATGATCTGAGCTGGAGCTGAGGTGGTGATGCTGATGTTGGGAAGCAGCTGTAAATACAGGTTATCATTAGCAGAGAGGTTTGACTGCACAAGGACCATAATAAATTAATTGCTTATAGACTTATATTAAAACCAGCCCCTCACCCCCAGTCTATGGAAAAATTGTCTTCCATTGGTTCCCAGTACCAAAAAGGGGACCACTGTTCTAGAACATAACAAATATGGGTCTGTTAAATACCTAACTCCTTTTTATCTTTTCTCCACTCCACTCTTCCTCTACTTCTCCCAAAGTTACAAAAATTAATTAAAGCACCCAACTGCCATCTATGTCTATTTGCGAAATCTGTTTTCTATTAATTTCAAAATATTAAAGGGGTATAAATAGCCATATGTGGCTACTGAAAACCTGCAACTGGTTGGATGAATTACTTTTATAAGGCTTGAGTCATGGCTATACATAGTAAGTGTGCCCATCACCCAGATAATTTCCATTGTACCTATTAAATATAAAATATGCATCCATTAAAGGGCAAACATCCAGAATCTATGAAGAACTCAAACAAATAGGCAAGAAAAAAAATCCAGTTAAAAAATAGTCAAAGACATAAACTGAAGCTTTTCAAAGGAAGATGGTCGGTATCACTAATCATCAAGGTAATGCAAATTAAAACCACAATGAGATATCACCTTACCACTGTTAGAATGGTTATTATTAAGTCCCAAAACAATACATATTGACATAAATGCAGATAGAAAGGAACACTTGCTTATACATGGTTGGTTGGACTACAAATTAGTACAACCTCTGTGGAAAACAATATAAATATTCCTCAAAAAACTAAAAGTAGACCTACCATTCTATCCAGCAGTCTCACTACTGGGTATCTACCCAAAGCTAAACCCTGTTTTATTTTTTCTTTTCTGCTCTAATCAAAACTTAAGCTGTGTTTGAATTTTCTATAGCTTTATTTTCTACTTGTATTGACTATAAAGATAAAATCATTTTAAATGTACATAGAATCTCATAATTTTTAAAAATAGAGCAGTGGATAATTAGAATTATTACCATTTTCCAAGTGAGAAAACTGAGGATGAGATAAAATTTATTTATTTAAACCCAGCCCCAGTCCACAAAGGCTCTTAACCAATCAGGTCAACTCAGAATATAAGTAACATACATAGCTTTTCCAAGAAGATGCAGAGACCAGCAGAACTAGTCCTGGAATGATCTTCCTAGTTTTTCTACTACAACAGTGGTTCAAACACACTTTCTCATTATCAATTATGAAGTGTAACTTTTTACAAAAAATTTAGCTTTTTAAAATTAAAACTTCTTAACATTTAAAAGAGCAAAGTTGGCTCGGTGCCTGTGGCTCAACGTACTAAGGCGCCAGTCACATACACTTGAACTGGTGGGTTCGAATCCAGCCCGGGGCCTGCCAAACAACAATGATGGTTGCAACCAAAAAATGGCCGGGCGTTGTGGTGGGCGCCTGTAGTCCCAGCTACTTGGGAAGCAGAGGCAGGAGACTCACTTGAGACCAGGAATTGGAGGTTGCTGTGAGCTGTGATGCTACAGCACTCTATCCAGGGTGACAGCTTGAGGTTCTGTCTCAAAAAAAAACAAAACAAAGTTTTAGCTGAATGTTTTATACTATATAGCATATAGTATGCTTCATTCATTGAACCAATATTTTCTAAGTGCCGGGCTCATGTAGGGCACTAAGCTAGGTCTCAAGAAGATGTCATTGAACAAGATGGCACAAAAAGATAATCTAACAAATTCAATCAGAAGTGTCAAGTAGTTAGACACTGTGGTGGAGAATTACACAGTAAGAAGATCTATCCTGGGCTAGAGACTGAGAAGGGCTTTGTAAGTTGGTGGGGTTGATATTTGTATAACATAGAAAGACAAAGTAAAGGAGGGAGAATAGGTAGGAATCTTCTAGGAATGTTTTCCTAAGTGATTAAGAAATGTAGGATTGATAAAGCAGAGAAGCGTATCCCCACTAAGCAGTTCTCAACCTGTGGGTTGAGACCAATGAAAATACATCCTGCAAATCAGACATTTACATTACGATTCATAAAAGCAAAATTGCAGTTATGAAGTAGCAACAAAAATAATTTTATGGTTGGGGTCACCACAACATGAGGCACTGTATTAAGGGTCACGGCATTAGGAAGGTTGAGAACCACTGCCCTAAATTAATTGCTTATAGACTTATATTAAAACATCATCTCTCACATGGTCATAAATTTAACAACAACAAAAATATTTGAGGACCTCTATATATTACCATACTGTCCTTAGCAAGATACTTGACACCATCTGAGGGGCCTGTGCAAAAGTGTGTTTGCTATTATATTTTTAACAATCATCTCTTGCGGGGGGGGGGGGGCCCCTGCTCTAGCATTTGTCAATTTCCACAGTGTAAATTTTCCCACCCTGGTAATAAATCAAGCCACCAAAGAGAGATCACTAAGTGTGGAGTTGGGAAGAGCTGTGTGGTACTGCAGTTTGTTCCATAGTGATCCCAGTCTTTTCCTCTATGGTGGCTAGTTTATTTGGAAGAGCATCTTTGTAGACTGATGAGAGTATAGGCATTGAGAAATTACTGAGTGTTTAATGTTAGCAACTGAGTAACATAGAAAAGAATGCAAGGTGTTCACGATCTTACTGCTGTTGTCATTATTAGTGCTTTAGGGAGTCTTAGATTCACTTTTCCCAGAAAGTCTAATTCTCTCTATAATTTCCCTCATGGAAACATCCCAAATGTAAGTAACCTCAAAAGCATAGATGAAAGTAAAATGTGGTAAAATAATCAGGCAATAAATTTTGAGTATTATAAGTGTATTATCTTTGTTTTTAATATAATTTAATTATAATTTAAGTTATTATTGAGTTATGGATATATTTAATCCTGGCTCATAGAAGTTTCTATAAATTTTATAATCAACTCTCACATCTTTGCAAGCCAGCTCTAGTGTACCAATGGGCCCACCATCTTCAGTAAAATAGCCAGATCCTTACCTAAAACAAGGTCTCACAATCTCCTCTTCCTCTGTTTCTTACAGATCAGCAAACAGCAGCTGCAGACAGTCAAGGACCGGTTTCAGGCTTTCCTCAATGGGGAAACCCAGATTGTGGCTGATGAAGCTTTCATGAATGCTGTCCAGAGTTACTATGAGGTAAGAATCACTGTGCAGAGAAAATTCTGAGCTACTGATCAGTGGGAATAGCAGCTTTGACATTGCATAGGATTACTACCTGAGGCTAAGGGGTTGGTGGTTGGTTACTCTGCTAGGGAATAATAGCATTTTGTTGGGGGGGAGGGAGGGACTGTAAATATAAGCTACTGTTGACCAATGATTGGGTTTTATAACCAAGAAGTGTGCTGAATGCTTTTCACATGATTTATAATGGTCTTCCACGTTAGGTCCTGACTGTAGTCCCATTTTACTGATGAATAGATTAAGGGTTAGAGGGACTAATTCAGTTAACTCGAAGTTGTACAGCTATTAAAATGTCTCAACCTAAGACCTTAACTGAGTCAGGAGCATTTTGCCAGCACCTACACTATTTCTGAGGCATGTTAAGCACCCAAGGATGGTGGCTTCATGAGCTTCTGATTCTTTCTATTAAAATATTACCTTGAGTTCTTTTCCGGAGGTCCATGATGCAGTGTTCTAGAGAAAACTGATAGAAAAACGCATATATCCTGAGTGTGTATCACAGGTAAATTGTTACCACCAGCCCTCCCTCAGAGGTTTATTTATCAGTAAAGCAGATTTGCAATTCCACAATTTTTTTTTTTTTTTGCAGTTTTTGGCCAGGACTGGGTTTGAACCTGCCACCTCAGGTATATGGGGCCAGTGCCCTACTCCTTTGAGCTACAGGTACTGCCCTCCACAAATATTTTTAATAAATTTTCAAGTTCTTTCTCAGTGTGCACATTGGCTATTTTCTGTACATAGCTGATGAAGTGGACATACCATGTATTGGCATTGCTTTCCCAATATTCATATTTTAAAAATGATTGTTTGGTCATTGAAAGATATTTTACTTTATATTAATCTATTTTATGTGAACCAAATAAATATTCTGTGTATTTGCAATTCCGTGCCCCAAATGTCTTGTCTGCCCATTATCAAGGCTAGATTAAAATCATTAGAAACCAACTCTAGGCACTGCTAGCTTACAATACCCTGCAATTCACAGAAATAATGATAAACTGTAAAATTAAGTATAACAAAATCTAGCAGAATCTGATTTTTCCCCATGGAATTGCTTCACTGATTTTCTTCCTACTCTCTTTCCTTTCTTTAAGTATTAGACAGAAATGTGGGTGCTCCTATTTTGCTGGTACTCTAAGCTCATCCAGCACATGGGATGATCCAGTCCACAAAAGATGCTTTCAATATGTTACTTGATTGCATATGGTGCAGAAATCTTGATTAGATAAAACTCTCCTTCCCATTTGCTAAAGTACTTGACTCCTTCCTTCCTGGAAAGAATGGAGCAAGATTGCAATTAGACCTTGTGAAAATACTATTTATTGGTTTGCTACTCAGTATTCAATAGTCAACAGCCTTTGTCTCTGTGATATTTGTCAGGTGCATCCACACACTAAATTTATATGCCCCTTTCCTTAAGTAAATTTTTATTTGGATCTATCTTAGAAGTCAAGTTTATTTTTATATTTGCATGACTTAAAATCTTTTTTGATTTTATAAGTAGCATCCATTATTGCCAATGAATGTCAAACTTGGCTGCTTTATTGATGTGGTACAACTTTTCAGGTAAATTTCATTGGAAGTAGAAATGAGATTTAAAATCAGGATGATGTATGGCAATGAATAACTTGAATATATTTAACTAAAAGTTTTTTAGAAACTTCCCAGGAATAAAATTAATTTTTTTCTTCTTTTTGAGTTCTAAAAGTCAGTGGGAAATTAATGAGAAAACCCTTGTTAGACCAGGAAAACATTTACCAATAGTTCTCCATGTTGAAAGTCATATGCCAGAGTGTATAAATTTGTAGACGGCGCATCTTAATTAAAAGCTCATTTGACTAATGGCATAAATTAAAAGAAAGTGCCATTTCTATCTATTAATTAAATTTGAAAATTAATAGTCATTGACTTGCTAATGAGTCTCTGGAAATCACCATTATATCTATAGTGATCCTTATATTTTCCTCCATCGTGGCTAGTATATTTGGAAGAGCTGCTTTTTAACCTGATGAGAATATAGGCATTGAGAAATTACTGGATATTTAACATTAACATCTGAGTAACATAGGAACGGATGTAAGGTATTAAACCATCTGACTGCTATCGTCATTAGCAATGCTTTACAGCAGCAGTTCTCAACCTGTGGGTCACGACCCACAGGAACTGTATTAAAGGGCCGCAGCATTAGGAAGGTTGAGAACTACGGCTTTAGAGAGTCTTAGATTCATTTTTTCCAGGGACATCTAATCCCCTGAAGAAGAGGTCCTCAATCAAGGAAGCAGAATTAATACTTTCCTTGGGTGAGCTCCAAGTTGGTTTGGCCTCTCTTTCTCCATTCTTGGGCTATGGCCTCCCATTGCCTTCATACTTGGGCTATAAGGAAGGGTGGTGTCTCTTCCTCCACCTTACTCTGTGATCCAGTTATTTCTCTATTCACATCTGTCTTGGTCAGGACTCTAGAGTACAAATGACAAGACACCTAGTTCAAACTGGCTTAAGCCTAAAAAGAGATTATTTTTTTCAAGTAACTTAAAAGTCCAGGGTAGAGTTGGCTTTGGCCATGGCTGAATTGTAAGTCTCCAGAGATGCCAACAGGATGGTATCTCCTCCCCTCCCCCACTTTCCTCCATATTCTTCCCTGTGTTGACTTCATTCTTGGGCAGGTTCTTTCCATGTGGAGCACACTCGTGGCCCCATCCTACCTGTTCAGCAAACCCAGGAGAAGATGTGCAGGATTCAGGGCTCACCCAGCCAGTTATGGACATTAGGTGGGAGCAAAGTTCCAATAACCTTATTTCTTACCCCTTTTTACTAAAGTTTATAGAAAATCTTCACTGAAACACCAATACATTGTGTCTTTGTTTCCCCTTTACCTTCTTGCCCCCATCTAGACATAATCTTACTCAATGGGGCTTCTGTCAGAGAAGTCTGCTTTTTCTTATTGTTCATTCCCTCCTTCAACAAATATTTCTCGAGCACCAGCTATTTACTAGACACTATCTCAGGCACTCAGAAGAAACAGTAGAAAATAATAGCTACAACCTTGCCTTCCTGAAACTTTAGTTTAGCTGGAGATTCATATTAAACAGTCATTAAAAACAGTAACAGATGATGTCTGTGGAAGGCCTTGGAAGCAAAAGAATTTGGGGCTGAGAGTTTCTAACTTGGGGCTGTTCCACATTTGTGGGACACTGGGGGGATCAAATGGGAAGACAGTATGGCTTTGTTGTTGATCAAATGTTTCCAAGTCTCCTCTGATGTTAGACAGCAAAGAATTAACTCCTTTGCATCCCTGCCACCATCATCACCCACCATTACTCCTACAGGCACTTCTCAACTGGCTTTTCTCTTTGCTCCCTTCAGTCTGTTTTCTGCATTAAAGTCAAACAGTCTGAGTGTCATGGTTCACGTCTGTCATCCTAGCTATTAGGGAGGCCAAGGCAGGAGGATCACTTGAGGCCAGGAGTTCAAGGCCAGCCTCAGCAACAAAGCAAGACCCCACGAGGCATGTTGTGCACACCTGTAGTCCCAGCTACTCAGGAGGCTGAGGCAGGAGGGTCATTTGGGTTCCAGAGTTTAAGGTTTCTATGAGCAATAAAAACACAAAAAAATATTCTGTTTCTTTAAAAAAAAAAAAAAAAAAGCCAGAAAATGTGAACTGGAGTATGCTGCAGCCCAGCTTAAAAGTTCCCAGGGCTTCCCAGTGCCCTTAAAATGCAGACCAGCAACCTCATGCCTCCTCCCATGGCCTTGGTTGCCTGATAACTTCCACCCACTTTACACTGGTCTCCCTCTACACCCTATTGCCATAGCCACACTTGCTCCTCCTCATCTTCTGGGGCCCTCAGGGGCTTTACATGCCCTGCTTCTTCTCTCTGAAATACCTTGTAACTCTCTGTTCACTACTCCGTTTCTCACATGCCATCTCAAAAGTGTTTTCCTATAGGAAGGCTTTCTTGATCGTATTTGGAATAGCTTCCTGATTATAGACAGCCAAGGACCCTTGTGCTTTCCCTCAATAGAGCTCATTCCAGATTGTAATTATGTATATAGTATTTTGGATTCCTAGGATAATGATTATTGTACTTAACAAGAGCTGAATCTGTGTTTTCCATTGTGTCCCTGGCACCTGGTCCAGTATCTTCCACCTATGGGTACCCAAGGAAATGATGGATAAATAAATGAGGAAGATTGTGATCATTACCACCAGAAGGAAAGCCCTGAAACCATAACAGCTCAGCTCTTTCAGTGTACAGATAAGAAATTGGAGAATCAGAGAGGAGAGGTGACTTACCCAAGGTCACACATAAAGTTAGTGGCAGAGCTGGCCTGGGTTCATGGTTACAACTCCTACTATATGCTACATGGCCTCTCCAGAAACTTCTTCTATTTGCCTAAGAACTGTACTGTTCTTTGAGATCTGCAGCTGTTGCTGACACTCATAATGTTTTGGTTAGATGGGGGAACCACCTGCATTAAGCATTTCAGGTTTTCAGGTGAATTCTTTAGTACATTAAGGCTCACAAGCCAGAAGGATTCATTTGAAACCTTTCCTCTCTAATTGGTTTTCAAATGAACTCTAAGGTCTCAAGTGAGCACCAGTTTCCAGGCATAAGAGAGCGGGCCACGATTGTGACTCCAACGAGCAAACTTCAGCCCTCCTTTTCAAACTAGTTCATTAAAGTCAGTAAATAGAGGCCTCCTTTTTAACATCCCTCTACCCCAAGAAAGGCTTGGTGATGAACTTTGAAGCATGAGTGGCCCCCCGAGTAATGCTGTCTCTCAGACAACAAGACCATTTCCTGAAAGCTGACAGGGGAGTGAATGTTTGCTCTGCTTCTTGAATGGTATTTATGCACCTTCTCAAGTATGACCAGGACACAGCTTAGAAGCATCAGATGTTTCCTCTCTGTGAATGCGAAGCAGCAGCTTTGCTGCCTGGTATAATATCCCAGAACCATGTAACTTGTGAAGCTTCCAAATGGTGGGCAGTGGAGTGATAGTAAAATGTTTGTAATGGACACCTTCATCCCACGCTGTGAGCAGCACTGGCAAAGACAACCAGAGGCTTTCAACCAGGCAGAGGGTTCCAGAAGGAAGGAAGGAACCAGGGCAGAGGATAAAGACCACACATTTGTAGTCAGACAATTTGAGTAACCAAGAGCAAGTCCCTTTCCTGAGTCTTGGTTTTCCATCTACAAATGAACAGAACATAGACACCAACATTCAATGTTGATTCACTTTCAAAGTGTCTGACAGGTGCTACACTGGGGACTGAAGCTAGTGTGGAGAACAAGGAGGACACAATCTTTGCCCATGTGGAGTTTCTATTTCAGGAAGGGATGCAGATATTTCAGTACCGTTACCCAATACTCATTTAATTCCAATTGATGATTATCATGGAAAGGATAAAATGACATACAGGTAGTGGTCAATGTTTAGTAGTATGTGCCAAATACCATGCCAGAGACTTTACATATAGTAATAACAATCATCACTTGATATTAATATGGGCCAGGAACTATTTCAAGTGGCACAAGGACTACTATTACCCCCATTTAATAGATGGGAACATGGAGGTTAAATTACCCAAAGCCACGCAGCCTCTAAGTGACCAATGCAGTCTGAGCACAGAGTCTGTATACTATATTACCTTTCATATTATTGTCTCATTTAATCTTTGAAACAACATGGTAAATGTAATTATTCTCATTTGTTAGATTTAGGCACAGAAACTAAATAGGCAAGTGACTCGTCTGCATTTGGCCAGCCAGGAGGCCAAGGGGCAGGATGGAAACTCCTGCGATGCTCATGTGGTGTGCTGACCCACTGCCTGTCCCAGGGAATAGATTCTCCTTGGCCAGCTCTCTCATGGTCTGTCCACCCTGGTCTTCACAGGTGTTCCTGAAAAGCGACCGTGTGGCCCGCATGGTGCAGAGCGGGGGCTGCTCTGCCAATGACTCTCGAGAGGTCTTCAAAAAGCACATTGAGAAGCGGGTGCGCAGCCTCCCCGAGATTGATGGCCTCAGCAAAGAGACTGTGCTGAGCTCCTGGATGGCCAAGTTTGATGCCATCTACCGTGGGGAAGAGGACCCCAGGAAGCAGCAGGCCAGGATGACAGCCAGCGCAGCCTCTGAGCTGATTCTGAGCAAGGAGCAACTCTACGAGATGTTCCAGAACATTCTAGGGATCAAGAAGTTCGAGCACCAGCTCCTATACAATGCCTGCCAGGTAAGGTGTCTCTCACCTGGGCCCAGAGCTGCGGGTTAGCAGAGCCACGTTGTAACTTCTGAAGACCACTTCTTGATTTACAAAAGTAAAAAAAAAAAAAAAAAAAATCTAACATTATAAATGTTATTTTATGACAACACTAGTTAAAATTTGAATATGATCCAACCTAGATTATAGTCATGCTTTTCTTCTGAGTTTAAAAGAAATTAAAACATTTTTGTGAGCCTCTATAAGTCTCAGGGGCTGTAGGCACTAAACTTATTACATCTACTGGAAAGTTGGCCCTTACAGTAAGGCCTGGTGTCCAGGTGTCAAACCTGCTAAGAATCAGGATTTTTTTTTTTTTTTTTTTTAAGAATAATGCCATTAAAATAGCTGGTGTTCACCAACTCAAGGACTTGTACTTCCTCAGCTCAGGAGACAAGTGGACTTAACACCTGGGCATCAAGAGTAATCATTTAAAGTGGAAAGCTTAAGGACTGAGGTTAATTAAACCCACATGTGAGTTACATCATGAATTAATTTCCAAGCGGATCTGAAAAGGGAAGCTAAGGTTCTGCTTGGGTCCACCTCAGAATGGCCCTGTATTTCCTCTGGATGGAGGGCTAGAGAGCGAGATATCCTAGATCTCAATTTCCTACCCTGCATTACTGTTACATTCATTCATAAAACAAATAATTCTTAAGTGTCCTCTTTGCAGTCTTTGAAAATTTGAGTGTTACTTGGCAGCATTTTTAAAATACACATTACCAGGCCCTAGGCCTGGAGAGTCTCATTCTGCAGGCTCATAGTAAGACTTATGTATCTGCATTATAAACAAAGGCCTCCTTTCTTAGTGATTTTACTGTCTTTTCTCTTATAAGGTCTATGAGAGAGAATTATCTTTGCCTTGTTTGCTAATATCTCCAGTGTATGAAATAATTCTTGGCCCATAGTGAGCAGTCGGTGGATGTTTATTGAATTAATAAAAGACTAAGGGCAAATTATTTTAATTAGTGGGTAGGGTCTTATCAACTGTTACAGAATCTAGAATTTTCTGAATGTTTTAGGAAGTGGTCTATTTAGCGTTTCATAATGTAATACATTGGCATATTATTCAAAGATATTCCTGATATCTGCTTTCCTCTTAGCCAACTACAATTCAAAATATTATCAACCTGGATGTGAAAAGTTTTTATGATAAGTACAGAACAAGGTGTCACTCTGTCACCTAAGATAGAGCATGGTGGTGCAATCATAGACCATTATAATTTCAAACTCCTAGGCTCAAGTCATCCTCCCATCTCAGTGTCCAAACAGAATCTTTTTTAAAAATTATTATTAAGTCATATATACATAGATTTTATTATTACTATTAAGTCATATGTACATAGATTAAGTCATATATACATAGATCATTTATGCCTTTATGGGATTCAATGTATTGATTATTTGTACAAATTGGAGTGCTTACATACTACTAATTAACATAGCTTTCACCTCATTTGCTTAATCACAGTGTTAAGACATTTGTGTTCAATACTTGATAGATTTGACTTGTACCCTTGCAATATGCTCCATAGATGTGGTCCCACCATTAACCCTCCCTCTATTGACTCACCCCCTTCCCTTTCCATCCCCTTCCCCTTCCCTCCTTCATCCTGGGCTATAGTTATGACTTATCTGTCATATGAAAGTATGAGTGATTATAAAACAGAATCTTGCTATGTTGCCTAGGCTGGTCTCAAACTCCTAGCTTTAAGTAATCATTCCACATTGGCCTCCTCAGTCATGTATATTACAAGCATGAGCCATTGCACCTGGCTTCATGTGGAAGTTTTAAAAGGGGATAGGCAGGTGGCAACACCACCCCTACTTACCATCCCCATCAACTTCTTTCTCACAAGAAGTTGTCATAGCTTCAAAAAGATTGAAAAATCACCTACCTGAAATTAGCTCAGTGCCTGTGGCTCAACAGGCTAAGGTGCCAGCCACATACACTTAAGCTGGAGGGTTTGAATCCAGCCCCGGCCCGCCAAACAGCAAAGACAGCTGCAACCAAAAAATGGCCGGGCATTGTGGCAGGCACCTGTAGTCCCAGCTACTTGGGAGGTAGAGGCAAGAGACTCGCTTGAGCCCAGGAATTGGAGGTTGCTGTGAGCTATGATGCCACAGCACTCTATCCAGGGTGACAGCTTGAGGCTCTGCCTCAAAAAATAAAATAAATAAAAATAAAAATAAATGATCATCTTCTCAATAAAAAAAAAAAAAGAAAAGAAAAATCACCTACCTGAAATTATAATTAGATTCAAGAGAGTCAAGTGTTCCTAAACCTGCTTGGTATAAAATTATTCTAGGTGCTAATTTTTCTTCTTATTGAAAGAATAAGAAGAAAAATATGCTTGTGCATATTTTCTGTTCTTGTTACATCAGCATCATTGGAATGAACACATTGCTATGCCATTTCTTGTATTTATTTCAATGTTTTTCAATTTGTTGAATTGAATTAAGTGGTGGGACCATGTTGTACTTTTTTCTTCTAAAAAGTTAATTCATCCAACTCATTTTACCTTTAATACCTTTTCTGTGCGTTAGGAAAAAATTATCATAATATTAAAAATGATGTCTCCCTAGAATAATGATCATCCTCTTTAGCCAAAATAGAAGTATAAGAAAAGTGAAGGAAAGTACTTCTTGGGACAGGGCTGCTTAATATTATTATACTATACCTTCATACCTAAGTGTGATTATTGTTTCAGGGTTTCATATCAGTAGAAATTAGGAAAAAGAATATATGCAGTAATTCACACACATAAAAATACTATGAATGAATTCTGAATATACAATTTTTTGACTTCTATTTCTTTAGTAATCTAAGTTCTATGAGTGTATTACCAAACAAAAGTATTTTAAAAGAAAGATATATTCATAATGATAATATATCACAAATGATGTAGAAATAGATATTCCTATAATTTACTATTACAATAAATTATTAATAGGATCTTTCTGTATTATGTTAATTTGCAGCAAAACAACTTTATAATGGGCAACATTTTGACCCAGCACCTCCTCCTTTACTGCTGTTACTAGTAAACAGTCAGAGATGTAAGAGTATTAAGTTCAAAGATGTTTATTGCAGCCTTTTATATGACAATGAAAAAAAAAGGAAGCAGGTTTAATTCCCAACAGTAAGGGATTGATTAATGATATTTTAATTTAGCCATATCAGAGAATATTTTTTATCCAATAAAAAATAATAAAAGAGTTGTTGAAGAAAAAAGCTTACCACAGGGGAAAATGTTCATTAGATATTGCTAAGTGGAAAATCCATCTACGAAACAGGATGGGCAACCACAGCCGCCCCCCCCTTTTTTTTTTGTACTAAAGGTCTTTATTGGTGGGGGATGCTGCAGAGCAGCATTAAGGAGGAGGGGAGAGAGAGAAAGAAATGAGGGGAAGAGAGGATAGGAGAGAGAGAGAGAGATGAGACACACGGGGAGAAGGGGAGAGAGAGAAGAGAGCAACCACAGCCCCTTTTCATGGAGAATAAAAGAATAGAAAGAGTACTGGATAGGCAAAAACCAAAATGTTAACTGTGTTTATCTTTTCTGGGTTTTCTTTCTTTTTTTTTTTTTTAAAGAAGGTTTTGCTTTGTTTCCCATGCCAGAGTGGCTAATGTGCAGGGGCAGCATCATAGCTCACAGCCACCTCAAAATCCTGGGCTCAGGTGGTCCTCCTGCCTCAGCCTCCTAAGTAGCTGGCACTACAAGCACATGCCACCACACCTGGATAATTTTTAAATTCTTTTAGTAGAGACAAGAGTCGTTCTGTGTTGCCCAGGCTGGTCTTAAACTCTTGCCCTTAAGAAATCCTCCCACCTTGCCCTGCCAAAACAGTAGGATCATGGATGTGAGCCACTGCACACAGCTTAACTATGCTTATCTTTAAGAGGTAGCATTAGGGTTGATTTTCTTTGTTTTTTTTTTTTTATTAAATCATATCTGTGTACATTAATGCAATCATGGAGTACAATGTGCTGGTTTCATATACAACCTGAAATATTTTCATCAAACTGGTTAACATAGCCTTTATGGCATTTTCTTAGTTTTTGTGTTAAGACATTTGTATTCTGCATTTAGTAAGTTTCACTTGTACCCTTCTAAGATGTACCCTAGGTGTGGTCCCACCAATTACCCTCCCTCCACCCATCTCCCCCCCTCGCCTTCCCTCCCTTGCCTCTTTCCCCATATTCTTCTACTATAATTGGATTATAGCCTTCTTATGAAGGCTACAGATTAGTTTCATAGTAGGGCTGAGTACATTGGATACTTTTTCTTCCATTCTTGAGATACTTTGCTAAGAAGAATATGTTCCAGCTCCATCCATGTAAATATGAAAAAGGTAAAGTCTCCATCTTTCTTTAAGGCTGCATAATATTCCATGGTGTACATGTACCACAATTTATTAATCTATTCATGGGTTGATGGGCACTTGTGCTTCTTCCATGACTTAGCAATTATGAATTGGGCTGCAATAAACATTCTGGTACATAATTCTTTGTTAAAATGTGATTTTTGGTCTTCTGGATATATACCTAGTAGAGGAATTGTAGGATTGAATGGCATGTCTATTTTTAGATCTCTAAGTGTTCACCAAACATCTTTCCAAAAGGAATGTATTAGTTTGCATTCCCACCAGCAATGTAGAAATGTTCCCTTTTCTCCACATTCACACCAACATCTCTGGTTTTGGGGATTTTGTGATGTGTGCTAATTTTACTGGAGTTAGATGATATCTCAAAGTAGTTTTGATTTGCATTTCTCTGATGATTAAGGATGATGAGCATTTTTTCATATGTCTGTAGGCTGTGTACCTGTCTTCTTCAGAGAAGTTTCTCTTCAAGTCACAGCTCACTTTTTAAATCATGAAACACACACTTTTTAGGTCAAGGGGAGAGAAGTTATGGTGAAAGGTACTAGTTTTGATAGGCGGTATAGGGATCACAGTGAAACTTGCCCTTTTCCCTTTGGTTGGTTCACTGAAAGATCAACTCACAATTATGGTAGATTAGTAAGAGAAAGGTTTATTTCCAAATACCACAGTCATGAGGGAAATCACAAGAATGATTACTGGAAGTCTCAGTGATGGTCAAACTTTTAGAGATGCCTTTTAGAAGGGAGGGGGGAGAGTGTGGAAAGTGTACATGCAGCAAGTGGTTTGCTTGGGGGGATGTGTGTAGATAGGTGGAAACATTGATTTGTAGATTAACCTGAGAGACAGGTCTTGTGCTTCAAATGACCTTAGGGCCAGGTCTATTAGTATGCAATAAGGAAGTCAGCAGCCCCTTCTTCAGGTTATTCGGGTTTTATGAAGATAGAGGAAAGCCTTTTTCCAATGCTTTCTGATCATGAATGGACTTTAATTCAAAATATTCTTTATACCAAGGAATCATATTTTGGAGTGAAATTTTCTTAGCTCCTTCAGAGGATTTGGGAAAGCTTTGCTGATGATGACATTTGGCCAGAGGGAGCAATTCAAGTGGTCACTCAGAGGAAGATCACTCTAGAAAGATGTGCAAAGGTCCCAGGGTGGGAATGTGTTTGAGCCTGAGAA
>CAUYON010028588.1:0-17579 GCA_963573935.1 Arctocebus calabarensis
GTAGTCCAGCACTTAAACAAATAAAAAAATAATAAGACCACATGATTCTTTCAGTTGATGCAGAAAAAGCCTTTGACAATATCCAGCATCCCTTCATGATTAGAACACTAAATAAAATGGGTATAGAGGGGACATTTCTTAAACTGATAGAGGCCATCTACAGCAAACCCACAGCCAATATTGTATTGAATGAAGTTAAATTGAAATCATTCCGACTTAGCTCAGGAACCAGGCAAGGTTGCCCATTGTCTCCATTGCTCTTTAACATTGTAATGGAAGTTTTAGTCATTACAATTAGGGAAGAAAAAGCAATAAAGGGTATCCACATAGGATCAGAAGAGATTAAACTTTCACTCTTCACAGACGACATGATTGTATATCTGGAAAATACTAGAGTTTCTACTATAAAACTCTTAGAAGTGATCAAGGAATACAGTAATGTATCAGACTACAAAATAAACACTCATAAATCAGTAGCCTTTATATATACTAACAACAACCAAGCTGAAAAAATAGTCAAAGATTCCATTCCTTTCACAGTAGTGCCAAAGAAGATGAAATATTTGGGAATTTACCGAGCAAAGGAAGTGAAAGATCTCTATAAAGAGAACTATGAAACTTTAAGAAAAGAAATCGCTGAACAGGTCAACAAATGGAAAAACATACCATGCTCATGGTTGGGAAGAATCAATATTATTAAAATGTCCATACTCCCCAAAGCAATATACAATTTCAATGCAATGCCTATTAAAGCTCCATTGTCATAGTTTAAAGACCTTGAAAAAATAATACTTCATTTTATATGGAATCAGAAAAAACCTCGAATAGCCAAGACATTACTTAGAAATAAAAACAGAGCAGGAGGAATCACGCTACCAGACCTGAGACTGTACTATAAGACGATAGCATGGTACTGGCACAAAAAGAGGTGTAGATGTTTGGAACAGAATAGAGAACCAAGAGATGAACCGCTATTTGATCTTTGATAAGCCAATTAAAAACATTCAGTGGATAAAAGACTCCCTATTTGACAAATGGTGCTGGGAAACCCTGCTGGCGACCTGTAAAAGACTGAAATTGAACCCACACCTTTCACCACTATTGAAGATAGACTCACACTGGATTAAAGATTTAAACTTAAGACATGAAGCTATAAAAATACTAGAAGAAAGTGCAGGGAACAATCTTGAAAGGATTGACCTGGGTGAATACTTTATGAGGCAATGGAAGCAGTATCAAAAATACACTACTGGGATCTGATGAAACTAAAAAGCTTCTGCACAGCCAAGAACATAGTAAGTATAGCAAGCAGACAGCCCTCAGAATGGGAGAGAATATTTGCAGGTTACGCCTCCGACAAAGGTTTAATAACCAGAATACACAGAGAACTCCAATGTATTAGCAAGAAGAGAACAAGCAATCCCATCTCAGGATGGGCTAAAGATCTGAAGAGAAACTTCTCTAAAAAAGACGCATGGCCTACAGACACATGAAAAAATGCCCAAAATCCTTAATCATCAGAGAAATGCAAATCAAAACGACCTTGAGATATCATCTAACTCCAGTAAGATTAGCCCACATGATGAAATCCCCAAACCAGAGATGTTGGTGTGGATGTAGAGAAAAGGGAACACTTCTACATTGCTGGTGGGAATGCAAACTAATACATCCCTTTTGGAAAGACGTTTGGAGAACACTTAGAGATCTAAAAATAGACTTGCCATTTGACCCTTTACTTGGTATATACCCAGAAGACCAAAAATCACATTACAACAAAGATATCTGTACCAGATTGTTTATTGCAGCCCAATTCATAATTGCTAAGTCATGGAAGAAGCCCAAGTGTCCATCAACACACAAATGGATTAATAAACTGTGGTACATGCATACCATGGAATATTATGGAATATTAAAGAAAGAGGGTGAGTTTTCCTCTTTCATACTTACATGGATGGAGCTGGAACACTTTCTCCTTAGCAAAGTATCTCAAGAATGAAAGAACAAGTATCCAATGTATACAGCCCTAATATGAAGCAAATTTATATCTTTCATGTGAAGGCTACAACCCAACTATTGCACAAGACGGGGAAAGGGGAGAGGGAGGGGAGGGAAGGGACAGGGTGGTGAGAGAGAGGATAAAGGGTGGGATCACACTTGAGGTGCATCTTTAAAAGGTCAGGAGAGGGCGGCTCCTGTGGCTCAGCGAGCAGGGCGCCGGCCCCATATACCGAAGGTGGCGAGTTCAAGCCCGGCCTCGCCGAACTGCAAAAACAAAAAAATAGCCGGGCGCTGTGGCGGGCCCCTGTAGTCCCAGCTACTAGGGAGGCTGAGGCAAGAGAATCACTTAAGCCCAAGAGCTGGAGGTTGCTGTGAGCAGTGTGACACCACGGCACTCTACCCAGGGCGATAAAGTGAGACTCTGTCTCTACAAAAAAAAAAAAAGAAGCAGACTTGCTGCTTAAGCTTCAGGGCTCCTCATTTGCATAGTCCCCTTCTAACACCCTATACCTAATTTCTACAGAATGCCCCCAGAGTTGCATCAACTTAAGCCTTCCCTATGTATCCATGTCAGAATTTGTCTCAATGTCTTCTGAGGCAAAAGTTTTTGCTACTCTAGCAAGAATAAAAGTTTATATTCTCAGTTATGGAGGCAGGAAATCCAAGATCCAGGTGTTGCTAGATTCAGTGTCTGGAGAGGGCTTCTCTCTTTGCACTTCTTATTGTATCCTCACGTGACAGAAGGTGGAAGGGCAAAAAGGTCCCAGAGCTAGTGTACTTCAGCCAACCCTGTTACAAGGACATTTGTCCCATTTATGAGGGAACTGGTCTCATGATTTAAATCACCTCCTAAAGGACCCACACCTTAATACTATCACATTGGCAATTAAGTTTAAGATGATACATTTTGCAGGACATAGTATTCTACCTCTTGTCCCCCAAATTCATGTCCTTCATAATATGCAAAATACATTTATTCTATCCCAGTATCCCCCCAGATCTTGTTCTAGTACCAACTCAGAAGTCTATAAAAGTCCAAAGTCTTGTTTTAATCAGGAATAGGTGAAACTCAAGATACAATTTATCCTGAGACAGTTGCTCTCTGGCCATGTACCTGTAAAATCAAATTACGGACTTCCAAAATACAGTGGTGCTCAACGCATAGGACATACAGAGAGAAATAGGAAAAAAGAAAGGAGTTACGGGTCCCAACTAAATCTAAAACCCAACAGGGCAAACATTAAATCTTAAGGCTCCAGAATAATCTCCAACTCCATGTCCCTACCTGTACACAGAGGGGTTGGGCCCCCAAAACTGCCTGGCAGCTCTCATGGAATCTTGTGTCTGTAGTTCTCCCAGGCTGCAGTTGCACACAGGCAGCTCTACAGTTCCAGGGTCTTGAGGCTACACCACTCCCACTGCTTCACTAAGCATGGCTCTAGTAAGGCCTTTAGTAGACCTGGGACTCAGGGTTCTCCCAAGTATCCTCTGAAATCTAAGTGTAGGTAGTAGACATGCACTCTGAGCACCTGCATAGTTAGCACCCGTGGACACTGCCAAGGTTTATCACTTGTGCCTTCTGGAGTGGCAGCCTGAGTTGCACCCAGGCCTGCTTTTGAGCCACAGGTGGGGTGGTTATAGAGTGCTGCCCTGAAATGTGGAGAACAGAAACTTGAGTCAGCCCTGGGCAGCAACTCTAAGGCCCCATGGGTGCACTGGACCTCTCCTTTGAAATCATTCTTACAGGAAGAATGGGGACCGAAGACCCTATTCTTGGTAGGGGAGGGAAAAGGTAAGCTGAAGGAGTTGGAACAAAGAAAAGTCAGCTAGTTTATCTTTAAACTAGCCATTACAAAATTTCTTACCTAAACAAGTTTCCAACCTTTCCTGAAACTCTGACCTATTGGAAATACAGCTTACACCCAACCCTGCGGAGTCTGTAAACACTCCGAGGAAGAAAACGGTCATGAAAAAGATAACAAAACCTGAAAGAGATACACATTCTAGGTCATTCTGCCCATTAAACAAACAAAGCAGATAACCATTGTAGAGATTTACATTTGGCTAGGGCGGAAACCAAAGAAATAACTGGAACCCTGAAATATGGGCAGGAAAGCTTAACATGCCTTATCACAGAGGACAATCCTCTGTGATGATGATGAAAAGGAAAAAACCTCTCCCATTGATTCCTCAAAAGAGATTAACACCAGTGGTGTTTTACTCCACAGTGAACTAACAGAGCTTAACACTTCCCTAAAAATCTGTGTCTGACTCCAGACAGGAGGCTTCCCCCACACAAGACTCAAGTTTCAGATACTCCAAAACTACTCAAATCTTTAAAGTTAATAATAATAACAATGAAAGCTGATATACTCACCCCCTAAAACTGCTGGTACCTTTGTTTTCTCCCTCAGCTTAACTGGGTGGATAGATTTCAATAAAAGCTGTGTAGAACAAAACCTTGAGACCACTCACTGGAACCCACAAACAGGTGGTGGTCCCCTGAGCTCCCACCTTTGAAAATTCTATTCTGTGTCTCATGCCTCTTTATCATCATTCCTAACTATATTTCTTCAATCAGTTGCGCCAGTTCTACAGGTCTTAGTGGACCCTGCTCCCAGGGCAGGATCCCAACATTTGGTGCCCAACGTCTGCCTTTAAGGCCCTGTCACTCTGGGCCTCTGAAGGGCTTGGCAGCCTTGGAGATCTGTGAAATGCTTTCAGGGTCATTCTTCCATTGTCTTGGTAACAGTATTTGGCTTCCTTTTAGCCTTCCTTCCAAAGTTCACTTGGCCATACCCTTAGTATTTTCTCTCCAGCTCCAGCATTTTATTCTTTACATCCTGTCCAGGCCAAGAGTTTTCCAAACCTTTAAGTTCTGCTTCCCTTTTGATTATAAGTTGCATCTTTAGGCTTGGTGCCTATAGCACAGTGGTTATGGCACCAGCACATTCACCCAGGCTGGCTGGTTCAAACCCGGCCTGCGCCAGCTAAATAACAATAACAATTGCAACAACAACAAAAATAGCCGCGTGTTGGGGCAGGCACCTGTAGTCCCAGCTTTTTGGGAGGCTGAGGCAAGAGGATCGCTTAAACCTAAGAGTTTGAGGTTGCTGTGAGCTGTGACGCCATGGCACTCTACCAAGGGCAACAAAGTGAGACTCCATCTCAAAAAAAGAAAGAAAACTAAAACAAATTGTGGGTTGTGCCTGTGGCTCAGTGAGTAGGGAGCCAGCCCCATATACCAAGGGTGGCAGGTTTTAACCCAACCCCGGCCAAACTGCAACAAAAATAATAGCTGGGCGTTGTGGCAGGCGTGCCTATAGTCCCTGCTACTCAGGAGGCTGAGGCAAGAGAATTGCCTAAGCCCAAGAGCTGGAAGTTGCTGTGAGCTGTGACAACACAGCACTCTACTGAGGGTGACAAAGTGAGAGTCTATCTCTTTAAAAAAAAATTGCATCTTTAGTTCATTTCTCTCTTCTTGCATTTATCATAAGCAGTCCAAAGAAGCTATGCTAACACACTCAACACTTGCCAAGAGATTTATCTTACTAAATGAATATTCTAGTTCATTGCTTACAAGTTCTACTTTCCACAAAACACTACAACAGGAACACAATTCAGTCAAGTTCTTTGCCACTTTATAATAGAATGGCCTTTCCTCCAGTTTCCAGTACCTCCTACCTCGTTTCTGAGACCTCATCACAATTGCCTTTATAGTTCATATTTCTACCAGCATTCTGATTACAACCAATTAAGTAATCTCAAGGATTAAGGCTTTCTCTACAGCTCTCTAATGAGCCCTTACCAGAATAGCTCTTTACCAACAGCCTCTGTCCATTACCCAGTTCCAAAGCAACTTTGCTCACATTTATCAAGGCTGGGAGCCCAAGATAAGACACCTGCAGGTTCAATGTCTGGTGAGGGGCCAGTTTCTGCTTCCAAAGTGACTATTGCTGCATCCTCCAGACAGGGCCAAGGGGATGAGCACTGTGTCCTCACATGGCAGAACAGATGGAGGACAAAGGGCCTATCTAGTTCCTTCTAGCCCTTTTATAAAACATTATTCCCAACCTAGTCACCTCCTGAAGGCCCCAGTTCTTATAACTGTTATATTGGGGATTACGTTTCAACAGGAGTTTTAGAGGGGACATAAACATTCACACCATAGCAGTATCTTTAAGAATATTGCCAGAAAGTAATACTCTTTCTTTTTTTGCTTGTGTTTTTGAGACAGTCTCAAGCTGTTGCCCTGGGTAGAGTGCCGTAGTGTCATAGGTCACAGCAACCTCCCAACTTTTGGACTCAAGCAACCCTCTTGTCCTGTTTTTCTATTTTTAGTAGAGACAGGGTCTCACTTTTGCTCAGGCTGGTCTCAAACTCCTGAGCTCAAGCAATCCACCCACATCGGCCTCCCAGAATGCTAGGATTATAGGTGTAAGCCACCATGCTTGGCCTCTATTATTCTTTTACTAAACTGGTCCCAAACAATGCTGGTGATTTTTATGTAAGATGGGAACATGGTATCTTTAATTCTATGGGGCATTATGCATGCACTTAAATCCAAACTTAAGATAAATTTCATATTGCCTAGAGATTTAAACTTTAACTTTTTTGGGTTTTGTGTTGTTTTGAGGCAGAGTCTTGTTCTGTTGCCTGGGCTAGAGTGCTGTGGCCTAGCTCACAGCAACCTCAAACTCTTGGGTTCAACCATCCTCCTGCCTCAGCCTCCCAAGTTGCTGGGACTACAGGCATCTGCCACAATGCCTGGTTTATCTTTTTTATTTTCTTTCCTTTTCTTTCTTTTTTTTCTTTTCCTCCTTTCCCTTCCTTTCCTTTCTTTCTTTCTTTCTTTTTTTTTTTTTTTAGTAGAGATGGGGTCTTGCTTTGCTCAGGCCAGTCTCTTTCCCTTCCTTTCCTTTCTTTCTTTTCTTTTTTATTTTTTTTAGTAGAGATGGGGTCTTGCTTTGCTCAGGCCAGTCTTGAACTTCTGAGCTCAAGCAATCCTCCCATCTCTGCCTACCAGGCTGCTAAGATTATAGGTGTGAACCACCACAGCTGGCTTGTCTTATTAATCTAGTTGTTAACATTTCCTGTTAAGTTGTCTATAATGGTGAGAGAATATCTTGAAGTTAAATAATTGAATACAAGGTATTTAGAAGAACTGTAAACCTTGTAGCTTCATAAAATTGATTCTTCAAAGTTTTCTTTTTTAATTGACTACTATGTGCCAAGGTCTGTTTTATATACTTGGGATACATCACTGTAAATCAGAAGATCTCTTCCTTTGTGGAGGTGACCTGAAATTCCAACAAAATTCTGACTTCCCCTTCCCCTTTTTCTTTTACCCACAATCAGGTAAGGCATCAAGCTGGATCTGCAGCCTGTGCACATGGGTGGGCGCTGTGTGGGACCTGGACTCCCAGGCCTGGAACAGGGAGTCAGATCCTAAGTATGGTAGGTAGGGCATACATGCCGGAGAGGGACAGCAACGGCAGATTGGTTAGGAATAGGAGAACTGATGGACAAAAGGGAAATCACTAAGGGTAGTAGTAGCCAACTTTCTCATTTTTGGAGAAGGTGTTACATATTGGAAAGGAAAACACTAGAATGAACTCTGGTGCTGCGTTTGAATAGGTATTGGTGTGTGCTTATAAATTTCTTTTCTTTTTGAGATAGAGTCTTCCTATGTCACCCTCAGTAGAGTGCTGTGGCATCACAGCTCATACCAACCTCAAACTCTTGGGCTTAAGTGATTCTCTTGCCTCAGCCTCCCAAGTAGCTGGGACTACAGGCACCCGCCACAATGTCCAGCTACTTTTTTGTTGTTGTCGTTGTGATTGTCATTGTTGTTTAGCAGGCCCGGGCCGAGTTCCAACCTGCCAGCCCCAATGTATGTGGCCGGCGTCCTAACTACTGAGCTACAGACACAGAGCCTGCTCATACATCTCAACATAGTTAAAGAAATGTGAATGAATGTTGCATGTACAAACCTCCCTAGCTCTGTCTACTAAGCATGCCTTGGAGCAGTGGTACCTCTCTTCCCCCAATGCAGTACACATACCTGCCTTCCAGTCTAGGCACTGCATTCACCGCTGAAAAGAGCCAGGAGTCCTTGGAGAAATGACTGATTCCATGGCTGGTCAGGAAAGGTACACAATGAGCCAGAAAGCACGGAAATATTCAAAAAAGGACACATAAGCCAGCTTTAAGGGACTAAAACTGAAACAAATCTGGGACGATCTGAGCATCAAAATGATGTGTAATCCTTTGAACAGAACAGGAAACAGTCTATGTTGATATAAATGAATGAATAAATAGAAGTTTAATGAGAAATGGGATAGGTATATAGCTTTCCATAAAATATTTCTTAAATACAACAGAGGAAACCATAACTTCAAAGTGGAAAAGGCTGGCAAACCCTGCCCTTGGTTCTATTTGGGTGTGTCCCTACATTTGGCCCTATCACAAACTACCTTACGTGAAAGAAGTAACCACAAATGGGAGAAACCTGAATCCTTTGGCACTTGATAGGTTGCACTGAGAAGAGCACAGCATTTCTTCTGTAAGATTTCTGCTAAAGATACATAAACTGAATCTAATCATGAGGCAGCAGCAGACAAATCCAAAGTGAAGGACATTTTACAAAATAATGACCTATAATCTTCAAAAGTACCAAAGTCAAATAATAATTAAGAAACTGAATAAGAAAACTATAACTAAATGTTATCTCAAACCTGTTCATTTCACCATGTAAAGGACATCACTGGGACAATTCATGAAATTTGAAAGGGGTCTAAGGATGAGATAGTAGTAACATCTGTTTATTTCCTAATGTTAGTGGCTGAACTGTAGTTATATAGAATGCTTATTTATAGAAAATAAACACTAAAGTATTAGGAGGGATGGATCATCAAATCAATAACTCATTCTCAAATGGGTCACTTTTTTGTTTCATTATTTCAGAGTTAAATTTTACTAACTCTGAAGTAAAATTTCAGAGAAGAAAGACATCAGACTGTGGCTTAATTAATTCAGAAAATGTAAAAAATCAATTGTGCTATATTTAGACCAGTGGTTCTCAACCTTCCTAAATACAGTTCCTGTGGGTCACAACCCACAGGTTGAGAACCACTGTCTTAGACCAAATGATAAAGGAAAAGACTTTGGGGTTATAAAAGAAAAGAAAACAAAATCAACAGGAAAATAGTATTTTACATGCCTACACAAATTATTTCACTAACAAGAAATCCCAATAAGGGGGCGCCCCCTAGCTCAGTGGTTAGGGCACTGGCCACATGCTCCAGGGCTGGTGGGTTCAACCCAGCCTTGGCCTTGCTAAAAAAAAGAAAAAAAAATAGCTGGACATTGTGGGCGCCTGTAGTCCCAGCTACTAGGGAGGCTGAGGCAAGAGAATTGTTTGAACCCAAGATTTGAGGTTGCTGTGAGCTATGATGCCACTGCACTCTACAGAGGGTGACAAAGTGAGACTCTGTCTCAATAAAAAAAAAAATCTCAATTAAAATAATATACAAACCAACAGTTCAACAAAGAAAGTGGAGAATGGGGGTACAGCATGGTGTAAACCACTCCAGACGGCTCTCTGGCCATGGGTACTGAACAAGGTTTTACCTGCCAAATAACTTCTGTATTTGAGAAATTTCTAAGGAAATTTGTTGAATTTTGAAAGAATGTGAAACAAGAATTGACATTAAAACTTCTCTGCTCACTGGTGGTGAAACTCTGAGTTAGAATAATGGTTGGCAAACTATAGCTCTCCCATGAGCCAAATCTAGCCCACTGACTATTTTCGTATGGCTCACAAACTAAGAATTGTTTTTACATTTTTAGTGGTTAGGGAAAAAATCATGACTAAAAATTGTGAAAAAAATTCAAAATTTGAATTTCATATAATTTTCACGTGTCACATAAGGGGGTGTATCCTAGCTCAGAGGTTAGGGCACACGTAAAAATTATAAGAAATTCAAATTTCAGTATCCAGAAATACACCGCTATACTCATTTATATAATGTCCATGGCTACTTTTGTACCATAAAGGTAGAATTGAATAGTTGCAACTAAATGGCCCATAAAACCCAAAATATTTACAGAAAGTCTGGTAACCCCATAAAGGTTGAATTCTCTTTTAGGTAAGAAGAGGGAGTCTTCCTGTGAAAGCAGAACATAGAATTAAAGCATTAGGAAGAAAAGGATATTGAACAAAGAATATTCCAGTTTAGGTTAGCAGATGCTAAAATCCATCCTGACCAGGATTCACTCTGTTACTAAGAAATTCCAACAAACTGATAATGACTTGGAAAGGCAATTTTTATTCCAATTTAGAATGTGTAATTCAGTAATCCACTTAGACTTGCAATTTTAAGTTGCAACAAAGCTTACAGACAGTATCAGAAATTCATATTATGTATTCAAAACATTACACATATACAGTATTAGAACTTTTAGAATAGTGTTTTATTTTTATTGTTTATATTTTGTTTGCCAGACAATTGAAGTACTCTAAATGTATTAAATTTATACTCAAATGTATTAAATTTATAAATGCATTAAAAAATGTTTAAAAAGAGTTCAGGTTTAGGGTGGTACCTGTGGCTCAAGGAGTAGGGTGCCAGCCCCATATACCAGAGGTGGTGGGTTCAAACCCGACCCTGGCCAACAAAACTGCAAAAAAAAAAGAAAGAAAGAAAAAAAGAGTTCAGGTTTACAATATTCAAGGTTTCCTTAGAAGTTATTAACATTCAGGCAGGGTGAGGTGGGTCACACCTGTAATTCTAGCCTCTGGAAGGCTGAGACAGGTAGATAGCTTGAGTTCGAGACCCGCCTGAGCAAAAGCGAGGCCCTATCTCTACTAAAATAGAAAAACTGAGGCAGGAGGATCTCTTGAGCCCAAGAGTTGGAGGTTGCTGTGAGCTATGATGCCACAGCATTCCAGCACTCTATCCAGGGCAACAGCTTGAGATTCTTGTCTCAAAGAAAAAATAAAAAAGGAAGTCATTAACATTTGCTAAGTTTATAAATACACTAAGAGCTAAACTTTAAAAGCTTAGGTTGTACTATTTTACTTTAATAAACTGAATATTAATTTTTTAAACTGAAGTAACATCTGGTATTCCTCAAGCAGTCCTTGAGGACACTTTATCGAAAAAGGAATTGTTCTTTTTTTTTTTTTAAGACAGAGCCTCAAGCTATCTCCCTGGATAGAGTGCCGTGCAGCTCACAGCAGCCTCCAATTCCCGGGCTCAAGCGAGTCTCCAGCCTCTGCCTCCCAAGCAGCTGGGACCACAGGCGCCCGCCACAACGCCTGGCCATTTTTTGGTTACAGCCATCATTGTTGATTGGCGGGCTCAGGCTGAATTCGAACCGGCTAGCTCAGGTGTACGTAGCTGGCGCCTTATCCCATTGAGCCACAGGCGCCAAGCCAGAAAAAGGAATTGTTCTTGATTTCCAGCTGCAGGGTCCTGTCTCTGAACCATGCATTTCTTCCTCCTTCCGCTGCTCTGTGGCACAGTTCTCCACTACAACCACCAGGTGGCGCGTTTTCTCATGTGGTCTGGTCGGTGTCTCAGGCTAACAAAGTGATAATAAAATATAAGCCCAGGAGTTGAAAGTTGCTATGAGCTATGAGACAGAAGAAGGAAAGAAAGGAAGATATAGGAAGAAAGAAAATGTATGTGCACAATACAATTATCTCTGTATGCAAAACGACATGATCACACATGCAGAAAACTACACCCACAAAAAAAAAAAATTAATTAAAAAAAAAAATATATATATATATATATAAGTCCCGGGGCGGCGCCTGTGGCTCAAAGGAGTGGGGCGCCGGCCCCATATACTGGAGGTGTGGGGTTTCAAGCCCAGCCTGGCCAAAAACTGCAAAAAAAAAAAAGTAAAATATAAGTCCGCAATATGTTCTCCCAAACCCCTGTGTTTTGAAATTGAAAATGTACAGGTGTTTAGGAAATACATGAATACACAGTATATTACGTAATGCCTTTAACACAGTCTTTTTACTAATTCATGCTGTGTGTAAGAAAGCTGGGAGGCTATACTTTAACCTACCTGAAACAGAGTTAAGCTGACTGATCCCTTTGGAAAACAGCATTGACTGTTAGTTATTTGCCCTATTAATTACCTAACTAAAACATTATCAATCTTTTCCTTTTCTCATAGCCATTAATGGAAAGAATTCCATATGACACAGCAACTTCTATTACTAGAGGTGGAATTTTTGAACCACAACTTTCCCTGTTTTGAATGCAGCTGAAACAATTTAGGGTTTTTTAAGGTTTAAAATGTTTTACCCCAGGTGATAGAGCATATAATAGGTCAGTTTTAGAACTTAATCAAGCTGTGGCCACTAAAACTAGATATCATTTGTGTGTGATGTGGGATTTGCTGCTTGTATCTGAGAACTCCCTCAGCATTTGTCCTTTTCCTGGAAATTCCTTAGCTGTCACTATCAAGTGGGCCCAGCTGCTTGGATGCAATGTTACTATAGAGAATGTATTACTGGATATAAGAAAGAATAGTAACAAAGGACAGAAAGATAGGTAGAAGCGGTAACTTTGAATTTATTCACTCATTTACAACAAAGACTTATTAAGCATATACTAGGTTGGAGCTCAGAAGTCATGTGAGGAGTTGCATTGAGGGACTTTTTGAGAATTCAGCCTGGGGTGTAAAGCAGCCAACATACAGAGTTGGAGAGACAAAGACGGATAAAACACCTTTAGGGAATTCATAGACTAGCAACAGGTAACTATAACAAGTAATTATTACCTCTAAAATGTCTAATGAGCATCTCAGACTTCACATGTCCAAAACAGAAAATCTTGATCTTCTCCCTAAACCTGTTCTTCTTATTTCTAGGCTTCCTTTATATTGAGATGGTGGGGTGCTGGATGCTGAGTCTTGCTCTGCCACCTGGGCTAGAGTGCTACAGCCTCAGTCTAGCTCCCAGCAACTTCAACCCCCAGGCTCAAGCAATCCTCTTGCCTCAGGCTCCCAAGTAGCTGGAATTACAGGTGTGTGCCAACACACTGGCTAATTTTTCTATTTTTAATAGAGATGGGGGCCTCACTCTTGCTCAGGATGGTCTTGAACTCCTGAACTCAAGCAATCTTACTTTGGCCTCTCAGAATGCTAGGACTATAGCTGTGAGTCTCTGGGCTTTCTTACTGATTAAAGTAATACAACCATGCACCAGTTGCTGGAGCCAAAAATCTAGTATTTCCCCCATATGGCTGATAGGATTCCCACCTATCAGTAAATCGTGTCAACTCTACCTATATAATATAGAAATGTTATACCATTCCAACACTCCACCTTGGTACAACCACCATCATCTCCATCTACATAGTCTCCTAACAATTATCCACTCTCCCTTCTTCAAAAACCGCTAGACTGATCTTTCAAACATCGTATCATGACATCTCCCTAATGGTTAATACTCTCTAATGGTTTTCCATTTTACCGAGAATAAAATTCCAATTCCTTTCCACTCCCTTCAAGGCTCTGCATTTTTCTGGTCTCTGCTCTTATCAACTAATATTCTTCACAGGCTCACTCAATTCCAGCCACACTAACGTCAAGACTTCTGTACTTGGCTGGTCCCTCTGCCTCTGTGCCCTCCCTGGAACTTTGCAGACTCTCCCTTACTTCATTCTGAACTCATCCATAATTGTACCCTTAGACCTGCCTTTGGTAGGGTACCCTAAGTAAGACAGTCACACTTCCTGCATCACCTTCGCCCTCCACCCCTGCCACCTTCTAATCCCTTACATTTCTTTTTGTTTTTTCAAAGACTCTCTCCTTTTACCATAATTGTAGTCAGGCTCCTCTGAGTCTTCTGCCTAACTAGGTTGGATTTCGGGCTTTGCTCTCTGTCTTTGTTGAATCTGGTTTGTGCAAGAATCCTGCTAAATCTGTTTAGCAATCATGCTCCTACCCTTGGTGTCTTAGTCTGTTTTCTGTTGCTATAACAGAATACCAAAAACCTAGGTAGTTTGTAAAGAAAATAAATTTATTTCTTACAGTTCTGGAGGATGAGAAGTCCAAGGTCCATGGGCTGCATCTGGAGAGAGCCTTCTTACTGTGTTCATCATAACATAGTGGAGGGCACATTGTGGCAGGCAGCAAGAAACATGTCCACTAAAATCTCTCTTCCTCTTCCTATAAAGTGTCTTCACAGGGACCTCACCCTGATGACTTTCTCTAATATTAATTACCTCCCAAAGGCTCCACCTCCAAATACCATCAGCCTAAGAACTTAGGATTTAAGTTTCCCACATCTGAAATTTGGGAGGTACATTCAAACCATACCGCTTGATAGCTAACCACACTTGGTAACTCAGTACCCTTGCCTGCTTTCAGTAATAACCTCATTATGTCAATTTAGCCAAAAAACCCTTATTCTTGATGTTTCTCACAGTCATTTTCCATCCACTGACCCTCACCCTGCTTTTTGGTTATAAACCCCCACTTGTCCTTGTTGGAATCAGAGTGGAACCCCCTGTCTCTCTTCCCCACTGCAGGACCTGGTTGGTGTGGTCCCTATACCTATGCCCATGGGCTCCCTCAAATACCGTCTGCCTTACCATCTGTAACAAGTGTCAAGAATACTTTTTTCTTTAACACTATTTAGTACCTATTTCTCTAACATTACAATTGTTGGTGTTGTTTGGCCCACTAGTGCAGAAACTTGACCTGTTCCCTTTTCTGTCTCACTACTTGGAGCATAGGTGGCCTTTATAAAACGCTGTTGACTGAATGACGAGCACTCGTCACAACTGTAACTCTTGAAGAATAAGATCTTAACCTATTCTGCTCACTGCTATATCGCCAAAGCCATTTATGGGGCGATGTTGGAGGAAGGAAGGAGTAACTAAACTGACCGAAGGAGCTAAGGGTGTCCTCACAGATAAAAATGACATCAAAAACAGAACTGGAAGGAAGGGAAGAACCTAAAAGACAAAGAAGGGAAGCATTTCAGACAAATGTAACCTCGCGGGTTATTGGACAACCAAGATGGCGTCTACACTTGCCGCCCCACTTAACATGGCAACCGAGAGAGTTCCTGGGGAAAATCTCGCGAGAATCGCATCACGGCTATTGTCCGCGAATTGAGCTGGGGGTGTGGAGCAGCCAAGATGGAGCCGGCAGCCGGCAGTCTCGGCCCGCTGATCATGAATAACAAACAGCCGCAGCCGTCGCCACCTCCACCGCCCGCAGCCGCGCAGCCTCCACCTGGGGCACCGCGGGCCGGCGGGGGCCTTTTGCCTGGAGGCAAAGCTCGAGAGTTCAACCGAAACCAGCGCAAAGACTCGGAGGTCAGGAGCTTCGGGGGGCGAGGCTAGCACCGGCAGGCGGCGGGGGTCCGCTCGCGGGGACAAGCTGGGCTTCCTGAGGGTTCGGCCGGGCCGGGCCGGGCCGGGAGCTGTCACTTTACAGCGAAAGAAGCAGCAAGCGAGTCTGGCAGTTCCCAGGATCCGGGGCGTGAAACCGAGATCCTGCCCGGAGCTCGGCAGACTGGGAGGACCCCCCTGCCCGAGGCGGTGACCACTCCTTTGCTCCCTCGGGGCCCACGCTGTGTTGTCGTCTCGGGGGAAGCCGCCCCCGCCCCAGTTCAGGGGTGAAGAGTTGGTGGTCTGCGTGCGCTCCGGGGCACCAGGCGGCGAGTCCCCATCCTCTAATCATTTCGGCCTCTGGTCCTTGGCACGAGACGCCGGCTTGTGGGTTCCGCAGCGCGCGGGGGACTGCGCGTGTGGGCGGGGAAGGGCTTAGAAGGCCCTTGGAGCCGGACGGAGCTAATGATTGTCACTATTAGTCCGGTGGCGCCCAAGGTTTGAAAGAGTTAGAGGGGGAACATGCCCTGTTCCTCCGACCTTAGCCAGTGCAGGTTCAGTCCATGGATTGACTGACACTGTCTGGTGGGTGGTGTGCCCAGTGTGCCTGGTACTGAATTGTGAAGATCAGAATACACATTTTAAACGTGCTTTAGGGGTCAGCATTCCCTTCTCATGCTACCGTTCCGGAGACACCATAGTCTGGAGCTGACTATTCACCTCACCCTGAGTTAAAGAATTCCTCC
The DNA here is from genome assembly GCA_963573935.1 of Arctocebus calabarensis. Classification (NCBI taxonomy): domain Eukaryota; kingdom Metazoa; phylum Chordata; class Mammalia; order Primates; family Lorisidae; genus Arctocebus; species Arctocebus calabarensis. The sequence goes on from CAUYON010028588.1 coordinate 16,112, forward strand.
CACTTCCTCCCTTTGCAGAATTCATGAATGAAGATACACTTGTCGAGACGTTTTAGGGCTTTCTAATGAGCACGTTCTCAGAGCACTTACTATGCGGTCTCCGAGGCTAATCGGCAGCCAGGCGCTTGTTAATGAGAGGAATTCCTCGTTGAGCATAATACCAACTCATACCAAAGACTAAAGATACTCTCTTTAGACCTGCGAAGTCAGTTCCCTTTAAACTTTTGATTTTTGTTAGCAAGCCCCAAAGCCTGATAAAACATGTCAAAAATTGGGAACTCCTGGCTCTGCGCCTGTGGCTCAACAGGCTAAGGCGCCAGCCACGTACACCTGAGCTGGCGGGTTCGAATCCAGCCCAGACCCGACGAACAACAATGACAGCTGCAACTAAAAAATGGCTGAGCGTTGTGGCGGGCGCCTGTGGTCCCAGCTACTTGGGAGGAGGAGGCAGGAGACGCGCTTGAGCCCAGGAATTGGGGGTTGCTGTGAGCTGTCATGCCACAGCACTCTATCCAGGGTGACAGCTTGAGGCTCTGTCTCAAAAAAAAAAAAAAAAATTGGGAACTCCAAAGTAGACATAGTTCGAGCTTGAAGTGAATTATTTGAAAAAGCAAAGAAACCAACCTTGTCAGAGCCCCTGCATGGTGGGATGATGGTCAATCAATGATGACTACTTAATGATTTGTCAAGTGTGATGTAAGTGCAAAGTGATGTTAGCAGAAGTGAGGTAACTAAACTGACTGAAAGTGATGGGGGTGAGTCCACCTTCCTCATAAGTTATCCTTTTGAAAAATGGTTTAAAGTTTTCCTCAGTAGCTCTGAATGGTCAAATAAATGCCTTTTGATGCATTTTAATTTCTCTTTTTACCATTGAATTTTCACATAGACTTAAGGAGAGAAAGGCCAGTCAGATGGACACGTTTAAGTTGAGAGACCTGTCTAAATCTGTTTCCTTAGAGATGCTGATACTGTGTGTTCTTCCTTAATTCAGAGCTGAAATCAGTTGTTTGGGAGCCTGATCAATGCCTAGAGGTACAGGGAGGCAGATGTTTGTTGAGAGTCCACTATGTGCTGCATAATTTTGATTAGTCTTTAAAAGCCTTCAAGGTAGATTTTTGTCATCCCCATTTCATGAGTGAAGAAACTGAAGCTCAGTAACTTGCGAAAGCATACACTGTGTTATCTCTGAACAAGGAGTGGAGTTCTTGTTTGGGAGTATGTGATGTCATTTTGTGGGTCATCTTTGTCTTTAAAGCAGATTGTAATTAAGCCTGAGGGCTATACCTGTTTCTTCCTAACTTCTCTCTTCCCAGTGCTAGGCTTCCAGGATGGTGTTTTTTTTTTGAGACAGAGCCTCAAGCTGTCGCCCTTGGTAGAGTGTCGTGGCAGCACAGCTCACAGCAACCTCCAATTCCTGGGCTCAAGCGAGTCTCCTGCCTCCGCCTCCCAAGTAGCTGGAACTACAGGC